>CAJQZN010036116.1:0-21141 GCA_907164685.1 Colias eurytheme | reverse complement strand
CGGCATAGGGAATCGGTCTCTTCTTTTATTAACAATCTGTAAGGCTGTCTGTGTATGGTATCGTCGTAGAATTTCCTTTAAATATATTTTCCGTACGCTTAATAAGTTTGATTCCTTAAATAGAATATGATTTTAGAATGTTCAAAACTATTAAAAATCGATTTTCAGGTTAGATGTCCACATACGAAGAATAATAACACAAAGCGAAAGAATTAATTATTTAACTCCAACCACAATTACATTCCAATAAAATCTTCTAGAAACATCCATTTGTAAAACTCTACAATTCCGTTTTTACAATACTAAATGTATTCGATACAAAGAGCGGCCACATGAAAAAATATATACAACCAATGCAATAAAATGCACACCTCGGAGAATAAGGCCGTTTCCACATAACGCTGTATTTGTAAGTAGTTGAGGTTTGTTGCGAATAATAAATTATTACTTATATTATGTAATAAGCTCAAAACTAAGCGAAAAAATTGCTTACAACGTATTGTGGTAACGATTAAAGAACTCATGTCGTGAAATTAGTGTTGCGGCTCTGCTGAAAACGCTTTGTAAGACAGAAAGACAACGGCTAACGACTTTGTTTTATACTATGTAGTGAAAAAGAAGTTTTAGTTACACCACTTGTAAGGTGACATATTCTTAAAATGATAAGGCACAAAAAATATGAGCACACAAAATCAATAGGATCAACTTACGTAGTTTATAGTCAAACTAACTACTCAATTAACAAAGTCTTTTTTTGCACTCACGTGAAATATCTCAAATGCTTTACATTTTTTATATTTAAAATTTATTGTGAAAGCACAGTGTGTCCACACCCTAACCCGCCTACTCAACTGTTAGGTTAGGCCGTATTCGCACGAACGGAACACAGAAGACGTGGGCGAAATCCTGATTTTATTGGTTTCGGCTTTACACACATATTCGAATTAGTTTTTAATATGTCACAAAACAAAATTGTAAGCCATTTCAAGTAATCTGCTTATGAATGTGTGCGTGGGTTGGATTGCGAGTTGGATCTACCTATACATATTTTTAGATCTGAAGATCTACAAGATAAGAGAGAATAAGATAAAACTATTATACTATACTACCTAGAGACTACAGTTTCCCTCGAGGGTTAAAAATAAAACTTTGTCGACGTAATAAATAGGTAGGTACAGCTTGTATATGAATCAATAGGCTCCTGAACTAGTAAAACAAACAAAGCTAGAAGTTATCTACACTTTGTACTAATCTAGATTTTATTCAGAGTAAATAAAAATAATTTAATTATGTTTGTTTAGGATAATATTTAAAATTGGACGTAATAAAAGAGAAGAATAATCTACCCGGGCAGTGCCGGGGCGAGCCGCAAGTGCATAATAATACAATATAAGTATATAATAAATAAATAAATAAATAAATAAATAAATAATAATTAATACTTACAAAATGGTTTTAAAAACACACCTTTAATTAGCGTGGAAATTAGGAAATAAGAACATTTCCCTTATTTCAGTGAATTTTAATTCAAAAGTAGATTTCAATCATTTGCAAATAAAAAAATATCTATGTATAACCTAACAACTGTTACATAAAATGTTTATTGATTCCGTATAAAAATACTCTGAAAGAAACGCATAATTAAAGTCCATTGGTAAATGGAAACTTTAGATCAGCTTTTTAATTAACTACCTGCTTAAAGTAAATACTTCTAGTATAAAATTTATTGTAAAAACATTATTTTGTATCAATCGATGTTTGATGGCAAATTAATTTATCGAAAGGTAAGGTTCATATTATAATACGTGCTTCAAAAATGCAATTTCAAAAATTCAGTTATTCAGTTCTCAAAAATATTCGATGTCTTAAATATCTCATGAATTATTAATGTATTTGTTCAATACACACTATATTATATTAATGTAATTAACCCAATATATTGTAAAGATGAGAAGCAGTAAAATATTGTTCTAATAATAAGTGCATGTTTCAAATTTATTATTTCTTCACACCTTTAATAAGTAATTAACACAATCAAGTCACGCGAACAATCTTCAAAGTACATAGGTACGTCGTTTTTAATATTTACTCACTTTAATTCTTAATACGTTTTATAGTAGGTAATGCTATTTATTACTCTCAATAGCCACTCCCAAAAAGACAATTCTATAACCAACAAAATACCTAATTATCCATACAGACGTTACTCATCTCCCGTGATTTTATAACGCATTCATAGCGACATTTTTATGGGCCGCCAAAACAAAACACTGGGTTGCTATATGACGCATTGTATGCACGCAATGGCTACCGGTTCAGCTCATAACTTGGAAGCCTGTCGCATCGTAAATAGGCAAGTTTGTCGAGACTCAAACGTGGCCCAAGGTATAGAATGTAGCGATTAGTAAAAAAGCTCAAAAACACAACACAACAGAGTTGGGCAGATTTAGACTCTAACGTCGTTACATTGGTACACCCTTATTTAATACATACGTAGGATATAGTTAAGGCAAAAGATGAATCAGTTATATGCTGGTAAGTAAAGGTATTTCATTAAAATAATTTATTATTGATTAACCTAAAACCTGCCCGTGAAAATAAATGGAACCAAAAACTTATGTCACTCAGATTTGGAAGCTTTTTAGTCGAGATTCAATCAAGTTTAACATAATTATTACACACGCAGTTTTATCCAAACAAAACTGTAATAATTAACATAAAATTAATACTCTACAATTTACAAAACGCGATAATCTTATATCTTAATACATTATCGTGTAGGAAGATCATTCTTTATGCTGCCGCTATGGCCAGGATTAGTAGCGCAGTGATAGGGCAATCAGCCTACATCATAACTATTATTTATTTCGACAGATCTTTAAGAACAACAGTATTGTTATAATAGAATTTCTTGTCTGATTAGTTGATAAATGATTAACTGGTTCATTTCCTTGTATTACGAGATACTCAATATAAATGGAATTTTTTATTCTACAACTATTTATAGGAAAATAAACGCTTACCTACAATATATTTACACAGTCTAATGTCCTGCCGTTCTGGAGCCTAAAATTATTGTTTGACGGTGCATTCACATCAAACGACATAGAGCTACAGCTAGAGCAAGAGCATTCTTTCATGATCGTTTAGAGTAAACTAGTCTGTACTCTCGTACTCAGTATTGTTCGTTCATGTTATTAAAACATTGCATAGAATATTTTCGAACGCACTAAGAACAACGAAAGAATGCTATACGCCTGTTTACACTAAAATAATTTGACATAGTGGGGTTAGAATGAGCATTTGCTCGTTTGATGTAAGTGCACCGTTAGATTATTGTTTAGTAAATTATAAACAACTAGCTTTCCGCCCGCGGCTTCGCCCGCGTTTTCAAAGAAAAACCCGTTCCCGTAGGATTTCCGGGATAAAACCTATCCTATGTCCTTTCTCGGGTATCAAAATATCTCTATACCAAATTTCATGCAAATTGGTTCAGTAGTTAAGGCGTGATTAAGTAACAGACAGACAGACAGAGTTACTTTCGCATTTATAATATTAGTATGGATTACATTAATTTATATTTTATAACACCTTCATATTAATTTAATACAAGTCATTTAGAAATGACAACTTGAAATGTACACTTTAATTTATATCAACACTAGCTTTCCGCTCCGGCTTCGACCGTGGTACCTACATGTAAACTATCCTATCTCTCAAGTTGGATCGAACTACACATGGTGTGCGAATTTTATTATAATCGGTTTAGTGGTTTAGGAGTCCATTGAGGACAAACATTGTGACACGAGATTTATATATATTAAGATATTTTAGAGCATGTATTAAAATCTTAATTTAATAATATAGTCTCTCCTTTAACATTGCCAATACCCTCTCATAAAAACTTGTAACTAAATCTTTCTTCATTCATATAGATTACGCCATAAACCTAACAAAAACTTATTCCACAGCAAACACCGAAAAACCTCAACATCCTATAATGGGACATCTAATTAAGTCAAATAAATAGGGTCCCACGTCCCTCTAGATCGTAATTAATGTAGCCCTTAGAAATCACCTCTTAATAATTGATACTGAACTAATTATGTATATGTGTGTTTCGTTAGACATTATCTAGTCCTTAGTTTATTCGAAACAGCTTTGTTTTGACATGGTCTTTTATATGGGTATATCGGTTTAAATTTGTGTAACGTATGTTTTCTAATCGATACTAGGAACAATAACTATATGAAGTATTTAATTTAAAAATGAAATAAAATTATTAAAATCTAACTAACTGTGTATTGATTTTGACCGTTTTCTTTCAGTATAAACAGGCGTAGAGCAGCATTCTTACGTTGTTCTTAGTGCGTTCGAAAAGATTCTATGCAATGTTCTAATACTGAACAACTCTGAATACGAGTTTTCGTTTACATTTAAAGATCATGAACGAATGCTCTTGCTCTATGTTCGTTTGTTCGTTCGATCGTTATTCTTACCTAGCTGTATTGACATCTAGAAAGACTCCTTACAAAGACTTTTAAAGAAAAAAACTCTTAAAAATCTTAAATTTCATCTCGATGACTAAGAACATTGTCTTCAATGCATAAAGCCGTCAGCATAATATTTATTACTCATCCCTCCTTCTCATTATAATTTAGTATTTTATAGCAGCTGTAAAATTTTAGTTCTCAAGTTTGGGAGTTACGTGTTATCTAAAATGAGGTATCTTCAAATTTATATCTATAGCAAAAATCATGAAATTATTATGTATCGTTCTTGCAATGTGAATATAGAAAATATTACTTAGTAACTACATTAATAATTATATTATTTAACAAGCTGAATGGTAGAGAAACTTAATCTATGCTAAAAGTATGTCATTTTTATTTACTTATGTTTATTTTTATGCATTCATTTAATCATGATTCATTTTTAATGTAATTATTAATTACTCGGTTTCCGCCCGCGGCTTCTCCCACGCAGTCAAAGAAAAACCCGCATAGTTTTCGTTCCCGTGGGATTTCCGGGATTGCGTCATTTTCCCGGGATAAAAAGTAGCCTATGTCCTTTCTCGGGTATCAAAATATCTCCATACCAAATTCCATGAAAATTGGTTCAGAAGTTTAGGCGTGATTAAGTAACAGACAGACAGACAGAGTTAATTTCGCATTTATAATAGGTATTAGTATGGATTTGGAATCTGAAGTCAAATTTATGATATGTCTGGCAGACCGCGACATGATTTTTTCGTCTCGTACATTAAACTAATAAATAATGCATAATACTATAGTTTTAAGTTATGATTTTTAAAGGTCCCAGATATTTAATTATTATTTTAGTAACCAGCATTTACTGCAAAGTTTTCACATCATGCATAAGAAGTGCCTTATGTTCAACTAAATTATAGACATTATTAAATTGTTATTATTATATTTTCCGTTACGTTATTAAATAAATATTTATCCCGTCTTTCAATATCATCATTATAATAAATGCTTATTAGAACTTCTGAGAAACATTTGGTTCAATACAATGTTGCATCCATAAAATCGTTGTTAACACGATGATAAGATTATTCTCAGTAATCTTAAATTGTAGCTGTTAATTTTATGGCAATACTTGCAAATATGCTGACCGCTATAAACTTTAACAATTTAACATTGTGTAAAATACCATTCGAATGAAAGCAAATTTTGTATGAGAGTATGGAATGAATGTATGTTACTTAATTACGAAGAAACTGCTAGACAGATTGGAGACAAATGTTTGTACATAGATAGTTTTGAACATAGATACAATGATATTAATTTACATTATCGTTTATGCCAAATAAATTTTGATAAGGCCGATGATAGTTGGTATATTTATTTGCGGTGGAACTCTACCAAACGGCTCGACCAGTTTTATTTTATTATGTTCAATTGTAAGGCAGCTAGTAATACAGTAAAATACCAATAATAGTCATATTACGATGTCCTTAGTTTATTCGAAACGGCTTTGTTTCAACATGGTCTTTTATATGGGTATATCGGTTTTAATTTGTGTAACGTATGTATTCTAATCGATACTATGAACAATAACTATATGAATTATTTAAGTAAAAAATGAAATATAATTGCCATTTAATAATTAAATGAATCTAACCATCTCTACAGAGATAAGTCAGCAAAAAAATCTGGAGTTGCACTTTTAAAATCATATCAATGTACAATATTTAACACTTAAACTGACATGAATACCAGGGAACTATCCTGTTTCTAAAGCCATGTACACAACAAAACATCCTCTCAACTCGACAACATTCATTGAAAGCGTTCACACTAGTGAAGTGTCAGTCCAGTCTAAGAGAATGACCAGTGCTGATAATATCTAGATCTATACATAAGGCTGTATTACAAGTGGCATCTTCCGGATAAAACTCCCTTAAGGACTCCTTATGGCGTTATGTGAAAACCTTTTGTTGGACTCTACGTGGATGTTTGATACTAGATGTGACCGATGCGTATAATATCTAATACTAGCTATGCCACGCGGTTTTACATTTTTTTATTATCTATTTTGTGGTTTTCCCCGCATTGGTCGTAGCGGGATGATATAGAGCCTTCCTTAAAAATTTTACTATCTTACATTGAAATAACTTTTAAAATCGGACCCGTTGTTCCTGATATAAGCACGTTCAAACAAACAAACATACTCTTCAGCTTTATAATATAAGAATGGATTATAAATACGAAAGTGTGCTGTGGTGAAACAAATTTTCATTTCCAAGGGTATTTCTCTTGGCAACATGGATGAAGCCGCGTGAGAGAAGCTAGTATAGAATGCCTGTCGCAGATGCCAATGTGACTATTCGTCTATTTTCCCAACCTAATTTCCCAACTATTGGTGTATCTCTAGACTATTTGCTATTAGCCTTCCGCTCGCGGCTTCGACTGCTTTGCCTAAAACCTAATAAATTATATACTAACACCTTCCTCGTGAACCACTACATCTATTAAAAAAAACCGCATCAAAATCCGTTGAGTAGTTTTTAAGATTTAAGCATACTGTATAGGGACAGAGAAAGTGACTTTGTTTTATACTACATATATGATTTTGTTGTTGAGTTAAATCGAAAAACATACTTTAGCGCTATAGCTTTAGTTTAAACTACAGTATAAGCATGTCTCAATGAGTATTAAAACGTGGTCGGTTAAAATTTAAAGCGCTAATTAGCGTTGCCGGTTAACAATAATTATTTACGTTTTCGGTCAATTTACGGTTGTAATTTAATTACATGTATTTGTAGAATCACCTGAATATTGTAAATCTGAAAGTTTGTTCAATTGTGGCCTTGGATAAATTCTGATAAATTAAAATTCATGAAGCATGAATGATATGCAATAACATGAAGAAATTATAAACTTTTTTATAATTATTACTAGCTTACCACCCGCGGCTTCGCCCACTTTGTCTAAAACCTAATAAATTATATACTAAAACCTTCCTCTTGAATCACTCTATCTATTAAAAAAACCACATTAAAATCCGTTGCGTAGTTTAAAAGATTTAAGCATATAAAGGGATATAGGGAAATAGGGACAGAGAAAGCGACTTTGTTTTATACTATGTAGTGATAACGTGACAATTTTAATGGTCCAAAATTCAGGGTAACCTACCGTCAAATATTGAAAAAGAACATAGAATTTGTGCAGTTAATAAATTAATAAGTTCCCGCTCTTATCCGTCTAAATTAATAAGTTCCCATCCTTCCTTGGGTCTCAAAGTATCACTGTACTTAATTTCAACACAATCGGTTCAGTGATTGAGATGTGAAGAAGATACAGACAAACAGATTGACGGACAGAGTTACTTTCGCATTCATAATAAGATAGGTTAAACAATATTATATATAAAAAAGGATAATTTATTATCCAGACGCTTCCAGTTCCTTACATCCGTGTAGTCCTTTAGAAGCGTCAAGTCCTTTGTTAAGACTTAAGATAACAACAAAGAATGTTAAACGGCAGAGTTGAAGGGATTTCGCGTTTCAAGTGACCGCGTGGAATCAAGTGGACTATACAACTTGGTCGGCTTTTATTTCTGTTTAACTACGCCGATAGTTAATCACTATGTATGATAATTTTACGAAATTGACCCGTACTAATTAAAAATAATATTATTGGAAATGTAAAGCTTTTTAAACTTTTTTTCTAACAAAAAGCTTTTTTTTCTCTGCATAAAAGTTTCAGTAGATAAATTAAACAGAATTATTTTGCCTATTTTAAGTATTAACAATATTTATAGGATACGATATAAGATATACAAAGGTGTTGGTAAGCCTTAAAAGCACAAGGTTAGTTTCAGAAACCTTGTTTTATATGCTTAAAGCTTGCTTAATATACCTATGTAATTAAATTAGCTTATACAAGTACTAGCTTATCGCCCGCGGCTTCGCCCGCTTTGCCTAAAACCTAATAAATTATATACTAAAACCTTCCTCTTGAATCACTATCTATAAAAACAATTCGTTGGGTAGTTTTAAAGATTTAAGCATACAAAGGGACATAGGGACATAGGGACAGAGAAAGCTACTTTGTTTTATACTATGTAGTGATAATTGCATTGTAGAGTCTTGTCAAGAATTTATTTTGTTTATTTTTGAATTCTTTATAAATAAAATAGATAGGATTGTTCATAATGGTTTAAATGAAATAACCAAAATGATACATCTTTTTCGTAACATTCGTTACCACATATCATCATAATTTATAAATTTATATCTAATTCCTTTCCAATAGTTTTTGTAAAACATTAATAATTTCCGAAAAACACTCCTTTTTAAAGTCGGTTAACGTTATTGCCGTTCAATTTTTCATTACAGATACATTACACCCCGATGAGAAAGCATATTCCCTGCCATTAGGGGCCCTTTGTGATGTACACAAATAAATCTAAGATCGTTCATTCACTGATGATGAATGAATGTAAAACGATTCAGCGGTAATAATGTCTAAGTTAAGGTCTAAGTCTTGAAATGGAATCTATTTTTGAATAAGTAGTAGCTTTTAAATAGATTCAAAAACTATGTATTTATTTTTAAAGTGAAACTTTTTAAAGGTCGCGTCATGGCAATACAGCGACGATTTTGGTATCTTTGAATATTGCCAAAGAAGTTTCACTTCTGACACGTGTGTTAAGCACACACGCTCCTTTTATTTATTTGTCGATTCGGAGAGTTTAAAGCAAGTGTAAGGATGGGAAAACTGAATAAATTACCTAATAGTATTAACAATTTTGATAAACCAAATACAAAAAACTATTTTTTTGGTATTTTGCCAATAAATTCTACTGATGTCGTTTTATGTAAAACAACCTTACATGTCGTATTTTATTGTTCAAAATCGACTACTACTACTATTACTACCTACTACTTCTACTACTTTATATTACACTTTTACACAAATTTTAATATCATCATCATCATCATACCATTATTATTTTAAATCAACTAACTATTAACATTTAATCTCTTTAACAAAAACTTTACGAAACCTTATCTTGTCAACAGGTAAGTCTATTGAAAATTAGTGTTAGAATTTCAGTTGGCACTTCAATTCTCAATTCTCACTAAGTGGATGTCCAATTCGTGGCGCAAAGTTTTGATTAAGTACTTTCTATATTGATCAAATGGGATCTCGACTAAAAGGAGAATAATATAGTGAGTTTTGAAATAAGTAAAATTATACGCAGAAATTTATAATGTCACTGTAATGTTTATTAGAAAATAGATTTACTTATTTTGATGATTTACACATCGGGAATGAGATTGCGTGTGAATGCAACTTCAATAGTTTAAAAAAATATAATATGTTGCTTTTTCATTAATATTATAACAGCACTACATATTAATCATTTTAATACACCATTTTCTTTGTCTTTTTTAATTATATTTATACGTAAATAATCCTATTTCATTTCTATGTGTTTAGTTTCACACATCTATAACAGCGTCTTAGCATAACTAGGAAAGCTAATTTGCTTCGTAGCAAGGAAAACTTATAGTGTGTTAAAGCTCTGCCTAGAAAGAAAAGAGCTACTCAAAATAAACATATTTTTTTAAAACTTTTGCGTGATTTTCACATACGCTATTCGCTATACCCCAAAATTACGTTCAACCTTTGTTAGCGGTAGGTAAAACATCAAAAATAATAAATTCTGTCCTCTCCAGAGGTTTCGAGAAAAGTTTTGGTCTGTTTGTTTACGATTTTTATTCGCAATTTTTCCGTGACAATGGCGATAACGAAATATTTTTTGCTTTGTCTCGAGAGGTTTGAAGAACTTTTTTCTGAATTGTTTTATCAAAGTGACCCGCCATTTTTTTGCGTCAAACTTTAATACGCTGCAGAAGTCGATTTGAATACGTAAATAGTTTGAATTTTATATAGTTCTTTTTGCATTTTATTGACGGATATAATAAATATTCAAGTTTCTGCTTATCTCTTTGAGGGTCTAAGGAAATTGTTTATAAATTCTTTTGGAATTTTTCAAAGTAACATTATTTTCTTTCAAATGTCAAATTGATTCCTGTAGCGTAGGTGTGGTAGGGTCCTATTTGATAGCGGAGTGTATGCATAAATAATTTTGTGTAAAAGAAAACTTTTCAGTAACTTTCTTAGTAAGAGAACATTTCTTATTATTTCTGTAAGAGTATTGCACCAGCATTATACAATAGATTTATAGGTCACTAGCTGTTCCCCGCGGTTTCACCCGCATTGCTTCGCTCCTGTTGGTCTAAGCGTGATGATATAATATTCCTGCCTTATAGCCTTCCTCGATAAATGGGCTATCTAACACCGAAATAATTTTTCAAATCGGACCTACCTGTTCCTGAGATTAGCACGTTCAAACAAACAAATTCTTCAGCTTTATAATATTATAAGTATAGATTAAAAATACTCAAATCTATGTATATAAAAATGTAGAAGTAGAGCTACTTACCTTGTATGTTTGTAGACAGACAGAGGCTCATGGGCCACATGCGGCCACTTGCCCAGTGTATAACTGGAGCAAGTTGCAAGCTTACATCTATACTAATATTATAAAGCTGAAGAGTTTGTTTGTTTGTTTGAACGCGCTAATCTCAGAAACTACTGGTCCAGTTTGAAAAGTAATTTCGATGTTGGATAGCCCATTTATCGAGGAAGACATGAGCGGAGCAATGCGGGTGAAACCGCGGAGCGCAGCTATAGTTATAAATATACATCTACATATACACATCCCCTAGTCTTATACCATTTCCTACTCGATATCATTTCACAATTTATACTAAACACAAAGAGTATCAAATCTTACGAACATAACACATGACGTAGCCTGAAGGCAGTATGTAGATACAAAGAAAGATCTGATTCTGTTTGTACGTAGCTCAAAGGGCCTATCCGTGATCAAAAAGTGCGAGTTCCAGGATGACATTTTGGAATTTTTCAGGAGAAATGTGATCAAATGATATATCAGTTTTATGCAATTGATTGACAACTCTATCTTTGAATTTTAGTCATATATTGTTTGGTAGAGTGAGATCCCAGAGTCGTATGTAAGCCAAGTAATACATGTTTTAAAAGTCCGTATACTTAGTTTCTCATGCGACCAATTTTTATCAGATATCAGGTCAGAAAGATAGCTTAAAATACGGATAACTTTACTTCAATTGTAATTGTTATGTTGTTTTTATTATCTAGGAGAGCTTTTATTACTCACTGTTAGATGGTTAAATACCTATACCAATTAGGTAAGGATTATATAATTAACGCGAAAAAAATAAGCAAGTAGCTAGGAGATCATCAGAAAATATTTTTACACGCTTTATATTAGCTTCACCTGTATGTTTGTAACCGACTTCTTTGGGCGCGATTTTGACCCACTTTAAACGGACAGATTTCGTTCAAACTTTGTAGATTTATTTAGGACCGATGACAATACACTAATTTGATAAAATAAATAATAATTAAAAAAAAATAAAAAACACGCGTTTTATAGAAAACCGAACTAAAAGCGTGTTTTTTAGTTTTGTTAAACTATTATTATTCAATATATACCTAATAGCTGCTCCATATAAACACGGCGAATACATGTTACTAATAACAGTATAATAATTTCCACCTGTCTACTAGCAAATACATGTATTATTAAAAGCCAAGAGAGAGCGATGTATCACAAAAATTTCCTCCAAAGGTACATTAAATACATTCTCAGTGTTAGAGCCTGCAAGCGACTTATACAGGATGTTGTGAAAATTTATTAGTTTTTGAACTGAACCGACAAAATTGTCGCCTCATGAAAGGCCGTGTATAGCTGGCTTTTAGTTTGCTTTATGAAGTGTACTGAGCTGCTGTATTTTATGAAGTAGCTACTCCTCTTTAGGAATAGAACGGTTTATGACGGCGCAATTTTCGGTATCTTGTGATGGTAATTTTGTAACGGTAAATGAGATAATTATCAATTTTAGTGAATTGTTTCTGGCGTTGCCTGTTAATTAAATTAATTCATGATTATTTTGATTCACTACTGCGGAAACTAAAATTTTAATTATTTAGAAGCAAACTATATTATACTTGATTCTTCTCCTTCTGAGATGAAGTTGATTTAAATACCAATACCTATTATTATTTGCATATTTATTAGAGTTCGCGGGTAATGTTAACATTGTATGAACATATTAATATTATGAAGACATCACTACATATTTTTAAATTTAGATAAATCAATTTGATAAAAAATATTTTATAAGTAGTAACATGTTAAACTAGTAAATTAAATTGGAAAAGCCAATTTAGAAGGAATTTATTGAAAAATATAAATTATATTTATTTTAGTAGGTACTACATATTATATTCATAGAATTAATAAAAAAACACACCCTGTATAACCTCTATCGTCGTATATTACGGAGGAGGCGATCGGCCGATAAGCGAGATATAAGCGATTTTATTCAGCGCTCACCGGTTGATTTATAACTTTATTGTGAGCAGGTACCGTTTATTGATTTAGGTGTTTACTCGGAAACCCTTTGAGAGCGATGTGCTGTGTGTTGTTTACAAAAATGTTGTTTAAGATTGACCCTATAGTTTATACAGGCTGTTTGTTTTTAGTTACAAACTTATAACTTCTTGAGAACATTCTCGACAACTTTTTGTAAATTAACATTTTAAAAGTAATATAATTTTTTACTAAAATAGATTATATATAGATAGATAGTACATGATTAAACTAATATATGTAGTATGTACTACAATCATTATTATCATCGAATTTTGTAAATTTTACAAGTAGGTATTTTAATTTTAAGTCGAATAATATGCATATGTATGCATTCGTAATAATATGTTGGAAAATCATGGTCGATTAAGTCTATATGCAAATCATTTTATAATAACGGTATGAATATACATCGCGGTTTATTCAAAGGGTTAAAAAGTACTTATCTGTATGTCAACTTAATAATGCGTAAGGAATGAAGTTATAAAATGAAAAAGGATGTGTCGAATTAAATAGGATTGACTTGGTTTCGTGACTTTAATATGAGGACGTTGTGGCTTTGCGAATTATGCAAGCAGATGTTTCATTTCACTGTGCTTTTAAATTTTGAATAAGAATAAAAAAAATGTTTTTTTATTAAGCTTTTCAACTGGCTTCAAAAAAGGGGATATTCAAAATTCGAATATAATTTTGAGAATGTTTTCGATTGAACTTTCGATTGGCGAACCGAATTTGATGATTCTTTTTTATTTGAAAGTTTTTTTTAAATTCTTGTATTTATTAACATGACTAGTATAATATTATTAATTTAATTAAGTAATAAAGACGTACATCACAGAACTCGCTGTAATCATCTTCCAAAACCGTAATATTTTTTATTATAAAGCATAATAATTTACAGAATTACAATTAGTTTTATTAAAAGCGAACTAATTAATCAAATGACTAATCTTCATCGATACACGGCTAATACATTCGTGGTTTATAATATATTAACGTAAGCGATTCAATTAGCTTTAGGTAATATTGTACGAGATAATCCTATGATTATGGGAATCCACAAAACTGACAGCTCTGAACATGATTATATTCAAATATTCGGAATGAATATAGCTTATTATTTCGGTAAAGGGGAAGATATAAAAAGGGGAAAACTTTAAGGAAGAAGAAGAAAGAAAATTTATTTGACGAAATAGAAGAGATAGAGCTTATTCGTATTCCGATGTACTTAATTACTCTAAAGTTTTATCCAAAGTTTTTTTTTTGTGAAAGATTAACAAATATACAATAAATATACACACATCCATCCTTATAAACATATTAGTCTGTAACTACGTCAATTTATTATTACGTCATAATCACCTAATTTTTTTGGCGCACGCAATCACACATTAATTTATGTTTGTACTATTTATACAATTTTCTCCTACTAATTTTATTGATAATAAATAATAAATAAATATTTCAGGAGAATTTTCACACACGGCACGATCTGATCCTTTGTTTCGCTTGTTCTTTGATTCGCTTGTGTTATGGAAACCAGATGGCTGATAAACATACATATATAATTTTAAATAAATACATAAATAGATAATTAATACCCAGACACAGAGCAAACATCTATGTTCATCACACAAATATTTGCCCCGGGTGGGAATCGAACCCACGACCTCTGGCTTGGAAGGCAGGGCCACTACCAACCAAGCCAACCAGCCAGTCACATGATGTTATTACTGTGTGTGTTGAAATAAATTCTTTCTGTCTAAAATACTTCCTGTATTAACAGAATAATGATAGCATTTACAAGCAGGAACTTTATTCACAACCTGTCCTAGATTCTTTCTTCCTTTCTTTCTAAAAGACTTCCTGTATTGACTGCATATTGATAGCATTTACAAGGATGCTAACCACAACCTGTAAGCCTTCCTACGTAACACAGCAGGCAACTACCCAATAAACATGGTCTAATCTTTCTCATTTGCTAATGATAGTTGCCTTAAACTATACATTATAAGTACCTACATATTCATTTGGCCGCGAGCTACTAGACTAAAAGGGATTTCCACTTGGCTCTTGCGTTTTTTTGCAGGTTGCAGATTACAGTATTTATTTTTAGAAAGTTTTACGTTTTTCAGTAAAGTATTACGTTTAAAATGATTGTTAGATCGGAGAAGAAAATTAGGCAAACATTTATATTTAAATTTGAACTTATAACGTACCTACCTACGTACGTTTCAGTAATATCTTGGCTGATAGTAGAAGTAAACGGAAAAAACTTTTACAATTTTTTATCATTTTATTTAGAACTTATTAGACATCACATGTATTTCAGTTTAGTTCGTACTTAAACTAGAACAAATCTATCTTTACTAATATTATAAAGCTGAAGAGTTTGTTTGTTTGTTTGTTTGAACGCGCTAATCTCGGAAACTACTGGTTCGTTTTGAAAAATTCTTTCAGTGTTAGATAGCTCATTTATCGAGGAAGGCTATAGGCTATATATCATCACGCTACGACCAACAGGAGTGGAGCCACGGGGGTGAAACCACGCGGAGCAGCTAGTTAAATATAAAATAATATTCATGTTTGAATAGTAAAAGCTCTACCCTTGTTGATATCAAGCAACTCAAAACAAATCATGTTTCTATCTATTACTATAAATCATGTTCTTGTTAAAATATTTTATTTATGTACACACGATCATTTTAAACAACTCTGTAGAGTCGTATTGACAGATTTGACAGGTTTATCGCATTTTTTAAATGTTTAAATATTATAAAATATTGTTAGTCCCAAGTGGAACACACCCCGTGCTCTCACTGTCCTTGCTATCAGCCCGATCTCTTGATTAATGGCAGCTGTGGCAACCACGATTGCTTTTAATTAATTGGACATCGCTTAGCTTCCCTTTTAATGATCAAATATCAATATTTTGTATAAAATTATGATCACTTGACGGTAAGCTTCCGTTGTTGGGGAAATAAGGAACTGAAAAAGATACAGTTTTATCAAAAGTAAAGCAGATTTAATTACATACTAACAGATTTTTTAAATTTGTTTTTGTATTTTTAAAGTTAATTATTTAAGTAATTTAATGCTTTGTTAAATGTGATACATTTTACCTGAAACTAATCTATACTAATATTATAAAGCTGAAGAGTTTGTTTGTTTGAACGCGCTAATCTCAGGATCTACTGGTCAGATTTGAAAAATTCTTTCGGTGTTAGATAGCCTATTTATCGAGGAAAGCTATATATCATCACGCTAAGACCAACAGGAGCGGAGCACTTTTGGGTAAAACCGCAGGGCACAGCTAGAATATAATATTCGTAGAGCAATTAGCTACAAAATTTAACTAGTTATTCAAGTTGTTTCTATGTTATTTAATTCTCTTTAAACGTATACAATATTTAAACTTAAAAGATATAAAATCATTCAATTAAGGATGTATATCAGTGACACTTGATAGACAACTTTGGCATCTCTACACGGCACTTAAGTACAGAAAATAACTTAATATGTAATTCTGCATCCTTCGCGTTAACATTATAATATTATCTCTTACATAGGTACGGTCAGAAAAAACATAATATTAAATAAAATTTCAATGTTAAATATAAGTAATTTAAATCAGAATAAATCAGAACACAATGTACATCTATCTATACTATCTATAATAATATTACAACGGGTTAAGTTCTGTACATTAAAAAATATTAAAAAAAAATCTATTTAATTATTAAAATTGCGTTTAAAATCATGCTTTGGATGCGTATCGCACCAAAACCATTGAATGTATTGGAATTAAGCCTGTAAATGTAATAAAAAGAGAATTTATATTATCTGCACGAATATTATATTAGATATATTAATATTAATTAAATAAAATTTGTAATTTTGTGTATTAGTTGTAGGAATTACTAACTGTAATTTCTTAAATAATATCAAAATTTTAAGCTCTATGTTTTATCTCTTCTCACAAGAAAATCTTTCACAATCAATTAATAATTATTAGTTGCACATTCAATTAAATATTTATAACAAAACTACATTCCAATCGAGGCTGCTAAAATAAACATTCACATACATAACACTACTCTAATAAGTTTAACACAATCAAGCAAACATTTATTTATTTATTTATTTATACTTTATTGTACATATTATATACCAGACAGAGAATAACAAAATAGGTACAATAATTAAAAAAAGAAGAAACAATCACGAAAGCACATATGTACGAAAAGGCGGCCTTATTGCTTTAAAGCAATCTCTTCCAGGCAACCCTGTTGGCACGGAATGTTGAACGTGAACGCGAAGGCACAAAATAAATAACGAGAATAGAAATAAGTAATACAAAACATTGTTAGTTGCATAAAAAATAAAAATGCAATTCAGTGGGCGAATGGTTATAAAAAAAATGCTTTGTCGATGTTCCAATTACGTATACGATAAACTTAATTAAGACGTGGCAGGACCTGTTTTCAGTTCCCAAAATGGTGGGCGAAATGCTTCGTAAACAGAGCTACTGCATTACACTAGTAAGGTTGTGGGCACACTGAGAGAGGTGTATGTTTGTTATTAAATTACGCATGAGTAGTTAGTTGCATGGAGCTGGGTGAAAATTGGAAAGATTATAGAAAATTATATTATAATGTATTAATTCTTATTCAAGTTTATTTTGTAATTTAACATTTTTCATGATTTAATATTTCTGATTTATGCATCGTTTACTTACCCACATACCTAATTGTTATGACTAAAGACACTTATGTTAGAATGAAGTAGGGGATTGTATTCAAGAAGACTAAATATATAAATTATAATTTATTTATGAAACATTCTTCGAGTAGAAGAGCTCAACACCAGGGTGCTTTGGCGCGAAACCTGAAAACTTTCGGTGTCGGAGACCAAGATCCACTTTGGGTCGTTGCGCCGTTGAAGTAAGTAATTTATTTGAGGAAATAATTACGCCTCGGCATAAACCTGTTGTGAAATATTTGAAAAATCTTGCATTTACTATTCCAGAAATTAAACTTCCGATGTGCTTATTTCGTAAAGATCTGTGTATACAGAAAACCTCATAATTTCGTGAAATATACGCCCAGTGTACTCCCGGCATAACGCGAGCAATTTTTATCGAAACTCGAAATTCAAATTAAGACATTAAGCAACCGAAACGCTACTAATGAGTTCACTTAATATTTGCATAAACTCAATGTGGGCGAAATTTCATTTTCGAGTTTTAATTAATTCTTGAGGACATGTCCCTTACATTGATGTTATTTATTAAAATGTTTCTTATTTTTCTAATAAGGAAAAAGCACAAATTATTTACAAATAAATTACGCAGCTTAATAAATAAGGTATATATTTTAATTAGCGGTTTAGTAAGTAATTACTAATTATAAAAATATATGCAGCGATTAGGATAAGTATATTTTGTCGTTTTATCCTTATTTAGTTAACTTTTGCATTTTACATCGAGCATTTTATAAAAAAAATGCAGTGACTGAACAATACTTTTTGCAGCACGATTAATTGCTAGTCATATTGATTTTTAAAACGTAAAAATATTGAATATTATAATACAAAAGCAAGTTTGTTAACATTTATATAACTGGGATTTTTTTCTTATACCTATAGCTTTAAAAATTATTAAAGTTATTTTAGAAAAAGGCCCGAACAAATTGACTTATAACCGCATAGAAATCAATCCTCTATCATAAAACAATAAAACAAAAACTCAACAAATCCTCGAAGGACCTAAACAACGCGTTGCAATTATAAAAGCTAATGGCTAATTTATTCATCTGAAGCCATTTCGGTTTTTTAATTAAGCCGTATCGTTGTCCGTGTGTTTGTTTTGTCAAAGAGTTTAATTGAGTTACATGTATCCGGATACAAGGAAATTGCAACTCTATGTCAGAGGTATAGGATTCAATTTAGCTGTTTTGTAGATAGTAGTTGCATGTTCGAATATAAAACGAGATCATTAGAATGGGAATTATGCAAAATAGTAGATGTTTTTTTTTGCGAATGTCAAATAAGTCTAAAAAAGCAATGATAATATATATAATAATACCTACTCAAATACATCTGCATTTTGGAGGTAATAATTAATAGATAAATAAGCTTAGTACATAGTAGCAAAGTAAATGAACCTGTAATCTCCTATAATAATATTATTTTAACTATTAAACTACAAGAAATTACTTAAATTTTTGTAATTGCGTTTTTTTATTACAAAAATTACTGTGAGCAGGCGCTGGTTTTGGTGAAATAAAAGCCCACACAAAACTTTTAATGAACTGTATTTGTTATAAAAGGCCTAGGTAGCAGTTACCGCGTGCACGTCTTGTGCGAGACTGACTTCTTATCATTATTTCTCTTTCACTCTCATCATGTTTTATACAATTACCTTTTCGATACATTACAATACATAATGGTAGAGTTTTATTTTACTAAAAAATACCAACTTATAACAATGACTAGTCATTTAGTCAATCAAACGGTTTCGAACAATTACAATACAAAGTAACGTACTATACACATTCTAGCAAACACTAAGTACTGTTTATCTCAATAGCATCCAAAGCATAGCTCAGCAATTCCATTGAAGCATCAGAGCTAGGTTAGCTGATTCGAATTCTTGTAACCCACACCTCAATACCTAGAATACTAAAGCCTATGTCATAGTCTTAGATTTAATATCTATAATCTATACCGTTACTAATATTATAAAGAGGATATAATTTGTATGTATGTTTCTAACAAATTGGCTCAAAAATTACTGGATGGATTTCGATGAAACTTTACAGTAACGTAAATCAAATTTGTATATTTTAAGTAGCTATCCTAGCAATTGGTGTTCAGCCTTACTCTTATCAATCGTGCTAGAAAAAAAAGTTGTTCAATTACCGATATGCACACAAAATTTCATGAGAATCGGTCAAGCTGTTTAGGAGGAGTACGGTCACTGACTTGTGACAGAAGAATTTTATTTGTACAGAGATTATAAACAGGAAAGATTTGTACCTATGTATGTTTGAAACGAATTAGCTCAAAAAGTATTCAACAGTACTTTTGCGTACGAAAGATGTATTAGGATTATCTATTTTATGTTCTTACTGTATTTGTACTTTCTTATGTGTGTGCAACCACTACATAGTATAAAACAAAGTCGCTTTCTCTGTCCCTATGTCCCTTTGTATGCTTAAATCTTTAAAACTACGCAACAGATTTTGATGCGGTTTTTTTTAATAGATAGAGTGATTCAAGAGGAAGGTTTGAGTATATAATTTATTATGTTTTAGACAAAGCGGGCGAAGCCGCGGCTGATAAGCTAGTAAAGTATAAAATAAATAAAATAATAATTAGGGTTAGTAAAGACGGACTCTTATTAAAGCTGATCATCTTTCCAGAGATCAGGGGCCTTAGACAAAGTAACAATTAAAAAACGATAACGAAGTTAGAAAAGGAAAAATGTATGGGATTGACATTAGATAGACCACGTGATCTAACGCGGCATATGTCAATCCCATACATTTTTGCCTTTTCTAACTTCGTTATCGTTTTTTAATTTTTACTTTGTCTAAGGCCCCAGTGACCCTTCAACCGAAACAATGATAATCATATTACAGTACAGAAAAAACAAGCGGTACCCTTTACATATTTTCTGTTGAAATCCAACAAATCCGCTACAAACAAAGAGTTCTCGCTAAATATCACACGTTGTTATCAAATATTTGGTTCTTTGACGCCATTTTCCTTCGTCACTTAGAATGTTTGTGTTAAACGACATTTTGTTATTGACACTTTTTTGCAAGTTTTCGAGCTTAATATTTGCTTTGTAAATACAAGTATAAAACCAAGAAAGGAACAGCTAATTAAAGGTGCGTATAAAGCAAAATTACCGCAGATAAAACCAAAACTAAAAGTAATTACACAAAATGCTCTGACAAATATCTTGCAAATGTTTTAATATAATTGTTTATGAAAAAAAATCATAATAAGTATATTACCATGTCAAGTAGAAAACGTAAAAGTGTGAAAATTAGAGCTAACTTGGTGATTTTTTTTATCGAGTAAATTTTAATATTTTATGTTTTTGATTAAACA
>CAJQZN010036115.1:17635-37534 GCA_907164685.1 Colias eurytheme | reverse complement strand
CAGATACGCAAATGTTGGATGTTTTTCAAACCCGCCTTTATATGCATTATGGACCATTCAAATGTTATTTTTAATGTAAATTCCTTGCCATGTATTGCTATCGGCTGGTCTGTTGAAGATCTGAGAAAGAATGACGACAGCTTAGCAATGAGATAAACAAATTAACTTTTCTGAATGCGACTTCTAGTATTTATATGGCGCATGAAAATTATCTATGCGTGGGTTTTACACAATTGCTTACTTTTAGTTTATCGCCTATGCTTTTAAATGTTTTATTGGAAAACAATGCATTGTGTTTTATTTCGAGTTAAAAATTAATATTATATGATCATTAAATTATGATCGTAATATAAAAGGTTAGTTTAACTTTATTGGACTTCTAGCAACAAGTTAAAGTTCATATTTATAGTGTGAACAATATGTTAAATAAATGTATAGTTAATAATAGTTTATTGTTAAGCATTCTCTTCGAAATAGCTTCTGTTGATGAGTTTCCGAGAAGGTCCGTGATAGTGACGGTTCACTGACACTGTGAGATTAGATGCTTGGTCTTTTTAAAGACTTTGATGTAATCTATAGATGTTCTTTAGCTTATAGTAATAACAAGGTAATAACTAATAGTTTAGTTATATTTGCTACTTCATGTGTTCTCTGCGTGGTCAAATGTTTTTCATTTAAATGGTGTGTCCTCTTTACAATTATAATTCAACTAAAAATTTCTTCTAAAATTCTTATAAATTGGAAAGATTTAATTTGCTATAAATTTTAAGAAGCCTCCATAATATGAAGTGCAATTACAATATCAAATTAAATTATAAAAAATATTGTTTACCAATGCAAACAAAAATATTGTTTTGCTTTTTAATGTATAAATTCTGGCGTGAAATCGTACAGAAGTAATTTATACTTTTTATATTCATCACACAATTTCACATCCTCAAACATATAAGTGACAAAAACATCTTCAGCATAATGAAGTGTTGTTCAATTGCATAA
Source organism: Colias eurytheme (assembly GCA_907164685.1). Taxonomy (NCBI): domain Eukaryota; kingdom Metazoa; phylum Arthropoda; class Insecta; order Lepidoptera; family Pieridae; genus Colias; species Colias eurytheme. The sequence continues at coordinate 36,538 of CAJQZN010036115.1, read as the reverse complement.
TTAGTGCACTTCCTTAATGTATTGGTAAATAATTTATATGGCATCATTACTTCCTTGGTCGCTTCCGTAGAGAAGTGAATCCTTAAAGAATTACATTACTTAGTATGTAAATTATATCATATATGAGTACATTGCTCATATCGATGTATGTATTTTATGATGTCCTAGTATTTTATGTGAAATAGTTTTTTAAAGTAGAATTTATATGCTATCTGGGACTTGGGAGGCGATGATGAAATCTTTTGTTTTATGTGTGATATCTTATACAAGATAATTTGGGCACATTCTATTGTACACATACAGAACGTATTATAATGTTTAACAAAATACCTAGAGACTCTGTTAAAACATTGACCATAATCCACCAGCCCACATTAATATAAATTGAGACAATCTTATTAAAAACGTTGGTTTTACTAGAAGTTGGTTTACTATTTCTAAGTACATTTTGATGTGACTGACTGGTGTGTAGGAAAAAGATATCTACACGAAGAAAATTATTTACTATACTTTTCTTATATAAAACATACCTTGGCGCCTACGGCCTTAAAAGCATGGAAATAAATCACGTGTGATTAAATTGCAATTGTGGAATTATCGCAATTAAAAACCTACAAATTGCTTTCATCCCGGTCACCTGCCTGGGAAACTACTTCAAAGGGGCCGCAACTAGCTTTGATGATTCGTCTCTATAATATACAGCTGCTGCTCAGCTTTGTGACAACTTTATTGGCTTAAATAGCGAGTTTAATTACTTTTCTTTCCTGAAACACGGTGCCAAGGAATGAAATAATTCTTTCTTATGTTGTGAAGAAATATTTAAAATTTTAACTAATCCTGTTTAAGTGGACAAGCGATAAGTAAAACAGTACAGGAACAATTCATAATTTTGTTTCACTTTTATATATGTATGAAGCTTTCATTTTTCACATTTAATAATATCGTTATTGATATTTTGGTAACAATGATATAGGTACCTCATATACCGTATATTTTGATATAACAAGACTTTGAAATAAAATATCCTATAGCTGTGTAAACTAGCAACAAACAACACGTTTGCATTTATAACATTAGCAGGGATTGTGTGAAGACGTCACGTTGTAGTACTAAATAGGATTTAGTATCTAACCGAGTGGAACAGGGCACGCTCTTTGCATTGAACCGTCACGTCAATCCTATTACGGGTATACTATTTAAAAATATACATCCTTCTTACGGAACATAAATGTTGCTAGATTTATTTACATTTGCTTCTAAAAGAAATAATTGAGAACACAACAAAAAAAATCTATTATAAAAACAAAATTTTCAATTAGCTATTTGTACACACGTTATAAATAATGCAATAACGATATGATTAAAAATATATTAGTTCTCAAAGGTACTAAAGTAACCTTTAAGTGTCAGTTGCCAGTTATTGGTCATATGTCACCTAACTGCATAAATTCACAATTTACTGCGTCGAGACGCTGACTAATTTCACCAAGGCCAAAGACGATCCATTATTATTTATTGCCTTATAAAATACATAATTCCCTTTGACGATTTTAGGGAATTACGACCCTATAGACTAGGACAGACAGTTCATATTATTTTATAATGGGACCTAAATCATGTATAGACCTTTTACTACAAGTGTGACTCAGAAAGAGAATTACTTGATATATAAAAATAGATCGTGCGTAGTCAACTTTTATTGTGCATGGCGAATTGTAATTGTATGAAAATGATAAGTGTGTACAGTAAAAATACGCGTGTAATGAGACTCGGTAGCAAAAAGATTGTTCATGTAATTGGGCTTCCAAGATTATCTTATGATGTATCGAATCGCGTTGTTTAAAGGCCTGTGGTTTAATATTTTATATACGTGGGTCTTTTATGTTTACTTTAAAAGTTTCCTATTGTTTTTTTGTTGCATGCAGTCGCATTGTAAAGACGATATAATTCTGAGTATTATGACTTTTGAAACAGTTTTTTCGTTTAGAGAAATTTTAATCGTTTTATAGCGAATCCTAAAACGATTAACAAACTTGTGTATTATTTTACTATCTACAACATTAATCGGAAATCAACAATGTTGAAATCACAACACCAAAACTAAAGTACAGGCGGGCGGAAAAAACAATCTGTATCGAGACGATCAAATTGCACGATGACGCACTAAAGAAGCGAGTGGTACTTGCAGTTATAACGTAATTCTGGTCCAGGACATAGCATTCGGTCTCAGTTCCTGTTGTTACAACATCTGTTCGGTTTACGGCTTCTGTTTACGATTGTACGTTATTTTAGACTGTTGCGTGTCAGTCGGTAGCTAAGTTTATCAGGTGAAGTGTTTATAGGGTGTTGGTGTTATGCGTGATGGCGTGGTGGGTTATTGTTTCATGGGAAACGAGAGAGGAGGTGCTCTGTTGAGTAATAGACAACACCTTTAAAATTTAATAGTAACGCAGTATGGTGCATAGATTTGTGGTAGAAATAGATTGCAACAAACAGAAAAATGCCAAGAAGATGTCATTGATGTTGATATGAAATAAACAAAGACTAACTAAAATTAATTAAATAAGAATCCACTTTGGAACCCTTCTGAGGCTTTTACAGAAATTGAACTTCAAAATACGCAATGGGATCCCCAAGTTATACAACAAAAATGGTTATAAACCTCTCTTCAATTAATGCATTGATTCCATCTCGAAAATATAAACCCTAAGTCTAGATCCTTTATTTAGCTCTCATTAAATCTTCACACCTCCCTCATTCGTAGTGCCCCAAGGGTGCACGCTGGGGCCCTCGTTCTATCAATGAAGGAGGTCTACATAAGATCCCTATAACGAGAGTTTAGGACTCTTGCCAACAAAAGACTCAACCCTTTAGAAATACTCGCGCCATGAGCAAAACCATTGTAACTCAAGCACCCATACTTGTGAAGGGTGCTTCAATAGTTTGTGATTTGGCGAATGCTGGTGACGTTATTATGCCAGACTTTTTTGTAACTCGAGTTGAAATATGATTACAATATTGACCATTCTTTTGAAACTCGAACCCTTTCGAGTGTTTAATTCCAAAGGCGTTTTTTCTCAGTCTATACTAATAATTTCTCTCACAGTGGCCTTTCTGTAATAATAATTATAAGACTTTATGTTTATGTGGTTTCCTATTTCAATGCTTTGTTTTGTTCCTTAGTAATTTAAATTTATAAGCTCCCAGTTTTTTAGCTATAAATATTTGGACTATTATTACTACCCATAATTTAAGCAGGAAAAAATCTAATGAAATACCTTACTTCTTATTCTAACAAATCCTCGGTTCACAGCAGACCATAAATACACTGCTACAATTCTGAATCTTATTGTTACCACACTTATCACAATCCAACTATCAATTCTATAATTGCATTATTTCGTAAACAATGCATTACGTCCTCTTACGTCAACAATTTCAGTGTTAATTCATAACGATCGATATATTTTCTCAACAGCCGGCTTCCAGCAGAGTTCAATTCCCCGCACTATGGGCATATTCATTTTTTGTGTACTCGTAACCTGCTGCGACGTTATGAATAACAGGCACTTTCATATTATTGCACAACTCATTTATTCACAAGTGTTGCCTTTACGAACTGTTTTTATATGGACCATTGCGCGATATTGTTAACGTCAAAATAGTTGTGTGAACCTTTTATCGGCGTGAAATCTTTAAGCGTATTAATTTGATCAAGACTATCACGTTGTAGTGTTTCGTTAATTTGTTATCAATGTGCTCGTGGAGGATTTTCTCAATTATGTTGCCTATTTGTTCAGTTAATATTTCTTTAGATTTTCTCAATTATGTTGCCTATTTGTTCAGTTAATATTTTGTTGCCTATTTGTTCAGTTAATATTTATTTAGATTCCAAACACTGTTAAACATTTTATACATTTCCCTTCCAAAAAGTGAAGGAGCTTCTTCCAATTGTAAAATGGCCAGGAAATTAAATTCTAGATAAAATTTAATCATGAAATTTCTGGACAAAGTAAAACCAAGAACCATGTGGATTAAAATTAAAAAGTCCTCTATTCTCGTGTTTCATAATTTGTCCCAGATTTATTGAAGCATAAGTATCTGGGCAACGATTTATGCAGCTCACTGGTTGTAAAAATGGAGCGCTCGCAACTATGTAAGCCGTCCATTGTGTTTTTTGCGTATTTGAGTTTATATTATGAAGTGCCCACGAGTTGAGCCAACTTGTTTGAATGGACGAGTTGCCTATTGTGGTAGTGTATTTGAAAACTTTTTAAGGCAAAATAAAGGTTATGCATTCAATTCGTAAGTTGTGTAATTGTTATTCGAACGTAACCTGAAATGAACATATCTATGGGAGATTCAGAAAAGATTGCATCTGCAAACGCATTAATTTTTATTGTTATAGGATATTTTTTCTCACTTATGGCGTGACATTTTTTTTTAATTTTTCACATAAATAAAGTTTATATGATCCTCGTTGACCCGACCGAATCGAATCTGTGACCTTTCCGTGGAACTTATGCGACGTCTATATTAATATATCTCTATTGGTGTTTGTTTGATCTTAATATATAGGTGAGTATTATTATCCTAAGTTCTAATTTGTTGTTTTATGTATTTTAGGCTTGCTTTATTTTCTGCATTTTGTGTATTTTGACTAGTGACTACCAACTGCTAAAGTGCTAATATAGTCACAACAATAACGTTTTCAATCAATCATGATCACTTTTAATCTGCATTCTGCATCAGAGGACATATTGTCTAGGCACTATATTTCTATACATATTGATTTGATTATAACTGCCCCGGCAATTTTCATCTCCAATAATGACGTCATCGCTATCTGGGTTGCGATTTTCCGACCTACCGCAATCTCCCGGCCGTTGACCCCGATGGCTGCCACCCTTCGCTGATGAGCGGAGATAAAATGAGACAAAGACCGTCTCGAGGACCGCTCCATCCACCGCTTTTCAAGTAGGATGCATTTTTCATTGCTGCATTTTCACCCGCCAGTTCAATGCAGACGGGAAAAAGTCATAACTTACATAAACATTTTTTTACACCTTTTCTGTCCGGAATACGGAATGTTTTTGAACAGCCTCGTTTTAATTGCAATGAATTTTTTCCGCCCTCTTGAATGTCTGCGCTAACGATGTTTTTCAAAATTTTCGCTTCAAAAGCTATAAGTATGCTCGGATTTATAATTCGCATTGCGCCGTAATGCCGGTTTCACACGGCCCGCGTTATTGGAGTAACTAGCGATGCAACTAAATTCCGACGCACCGACGTGTATTTGTACCAAGAAGTTACGCTATTGAGTATAGAATAACTGACATTTGTAGCCGCATTTTTACTCAATGTCGGTCGTTAACTACATTGAAAACTTCTCCTTTGAAGAGATACTATTACTTACAAAAGTTTAAGCAGATAATAATAGGCAGTTTTGGTCGGATTACAAAATATTGTGACACTTGTTAAAGTCGCACAATTACTCTATAGCAAGGCCAGGTCAAACGGACGGAGTGCGTTTGCGCAAACTGGCCCTTCGTTTTTTCAATACGCCTGGACCACGACGCGCGTCTTGCACCGTGTAGACGCACCATAAAGGCAAAGGGAGCACCATAAAACGAACTGTCAGAGAGACTTATGTACACAGCTTCCGTTCTATTTACACACATACTGACTACCTACGGTTAATGAATTCACTCCGTATTCACCTCAAGATGCTAAGATATGCGTGTCCATGCCCCGAGCTACAAAGATAGACAAACACGTGTCAGAACAAATACCAGCTCTATGTCCATTAGCATAAAGGTTAGGTTAACCGCATGTGTAAATGGTAAGGCTGAGGTAATTATGTGGCGGCTGTAAAGGATTGTAAATCTTACGTGGTGGGGATAAGGGCTAAGTAATAGATTAAGGCTAACAAACGAGACAGTAGCGGTCACCGATTGTTTATTGCCTCGCAATTGATTGGAAATAACTTGAGATGGATCGCGATAGCGTCTTAGATAACTGAGATTTATGCTGGTTATGTATAGGTATTTTAATTTGTTTTTTCTTTTATAGTGTTCTTTTAGAGTGTAGCAATAGAAATAGAATCGGATTTATTACATACAAATTCGATGGTGCCTTGTTGAAGCATTTATTGTTCCTTTGTATTTTTAAATGATATAGGGAGAAATGGAGGATGAATATTTATTGAATTACCCACTGTATAATGTATCTTTATTGGCTCTTATCGTGACCATTAAAATGTTTAATGTCAGGAGTCTTTGGCAGCTTTAATTACACATACATCAATTTTCACCATGTGCTAACGATCGAGTTCACACGGCTGTTGATTGCTATGCTTTATATTGAATAATTAGTGAGATAAAAATTAAATACCATCGAGATAAATGTGTCAATAACTGCATTTAATGCAATAAAAATAACATGAATCGAAATAAACAAAATGTTACCAATAATGGCATCCTTATTGCACGCCTCATAAGCGAAGCGTTGAGGTGGGTACTACTGTCACTTCGCGCAAAACATCTGATTTTTCAAACTTAAAATGTCTTTATGTATCATACATTGCACTTGTAAGATAATACATACACACACATATTAAGAAAAAACACTATTTTTAACGTTCATGATATTTTTGATGTCATTTTTGTTATTTAAACTAGTTAAAAAACAGTTTAAAAAAGTTCTGTCTTGGACGTCCGTGTGTCTGTATGTGCGGATCCTTTTTCTTGTTAACACGATAGCGACCGAAATACTTTACTAATCGAGTCTTTTTTTTTCTCTTACGCTTGAGTATGCTCAGGAATAGAACCCTTTCATTTTTCAGGGTCTGATTCGATGTGGTTTAATTGTTATTAAATAAACAAAAATAATAATTAATAAATATTTATTAAAAAAAATTATGAGGCGTGCACTTTTGGATTTTCCAAATTATTTCTTAATCTCGTATTAATTATACTTTGTATCCAAATCGAAACAGGGATTAAATATTAATTAACAAGAATTTAATAACATGTCCTTACCCTTCGATTCTCAATGTCACATGCAGTTCCCCACAACGTGATCGTACACTTAAAATGTACAATACACTTAACATGTGAATAAAATCCCAATTCGTATTTGATGAAGGTGCCCCGGGGTACGGTTGACCTGCGCGGTAATGGCATGTCCCGACTTCCTGCGCGGGCGCCGGCCCGCAGGCCGCTCATTCCCACGTTAAGGAATCGGGATCATCTAGATGTATATGTTTTGTTTTATTTTATTTGCATGTGTGTTCCTTGGTCTGACCTTTTTGACTTATAAGAAAGTAAATAAGTGAGCTTTTGAAGCTTTTTGAATATCTATAAATAGCAAAACGAAGCAAACATGTATTTGGTTCACAAAGTTTCTTATTTCGATATGCAATACTTCAGATCAGAAACTTAAACATTTATTTTATAAGAAAGGTTAATTATGTTCACAATCATCCATCAGTTATGGCGACTTATTATACTTATATTTTTTTCTACTTACGACTTTCTTAAGTTTCAATAAACTTTTGTTATCAACACATTTCGAAAAGCAAGATTTCCAAGATTAACAGATTGCATTAGATTAGTGACACAACTAATCTAATGCAACAATTGCTCACTATACAAGAATCACACAACACATTAAGCAATAGATATATAATTCCATTTATATGTAACCTGTGTTTACGAAATTAATATACGATTCCATTGTCAACAGGTATGTGAGACCGCATGAATGGTGAGAACGACCTCGCTTATCACGATATATCATCACGTTAGATTTAGAATAATGCTCCACTTCTGTGTTGTATGGCGAAATGTATTATTGTTTGAACATTTAATGTGTCAATTTTGAAGTAAAATTAATTATGATTAATCTAATTCAAATTAGAAGTCATTATCAATTTTGAGTATAATTTTAGAACAAAAGGTCTTTGCATCTATTTTTTGAATACCTTCTTAAAAATGCTTTTCAAACTTTTCTGTAAAATCAAAATAAGTAATATCCATGAACTCAAGAGTTCCTTTGTTACAAGTTAAATAACATAACAAGGACTTGAAAAACAGCCATACATATAAAGACAAACATTTGCACGCTTCAGGCGGTCGCCGCGGCGTCTGCTCGTCCTATATTTATATTTATCTCCAAGGGTTTCCTGCTCGATGTTTATTAATTATATATGTTTGTTGACACTAGAACCACGTGGTGGGGTGAACGAACTCGCCTCTGATGTTACAGAATAGTCAAAACTAGCAACGCGTGAATAAATCTGCCATGTTCCGTGGATAAGTATTTCCGGGAATATTTGGGTCACTATCAAACGCTGGGATTCTTGTGTATAAATCATTTCTCAGAACATGTTTTTTTAGAATTGGATGATGTGAATATTACGTGTAATATACAGCTGCATATAGATAATTTTGTAAACAGCATATAAATTGTACGTTTTGTAAAACAATTGATCCAATTTTGAATATTTGGTGTTGATTAACTTGAGCTTTTGTATGACACTTGTCCAACCGTCATGTTACGGTAAACAAACAAATCAACCAAAAAGTGAATAATCAATTCTCACACGGCAATGGAACGAGACTCGTACAAAAGTGTTTAATTAATTTCGATTTACGACGGTGCACGGTTAATCCGACAAATTGTCGGTCGTCGGGTCGAATTAACGGGAAATTTCCTGTCTCCTTTCAATAGATATTATTTTATGAACTCGAGACAGGAACAAGCTTATTTACGGGTGAGCTGGCGAAGGAATATGGATCGAAGTGCAGTGGGAATTAGGGTGATTATAACTTTGCTGGTGTTCTTGTTGGATAATCCATTTCAAGCTTTGTATTAAAATCAACTTATTTCAAATCAAGCGTTTTATCTTTTAATGATCTTGGCAACCACTTCTCTTTGAAGTAATCTATTACTCTGATAAAAACATAAATTGTTTAAGTTTTTAAATTTAAGTTTGTAGATAAGCACTATGTCACAAATTCAAGATGTTCTCGAGGCATTAAAAAACATTCACCGGAGTGTTCACAATATTTGTAAACCACTGACCAAACAAATAATTCACTTGTACAATACAATTGCTAAAGAAATTTCCATCAAACGAAAGCGTGGGAATGAAAATTATTGTAATAACCAAAATTACTAGTTTTCTATCTCCGTATTGCGACATGGCTCGCGATCTAAATTACCTCACAGTATTCAATTGAATGTCCTCTTTCACAATATACTAATCTTTTATTCAACACAATAAATTAAACTTTATACTTTAGGGAATAAGGGTGATTTTAACGGCTACTACAGAGCAATTATAAAATGTTAAAAGAGATTAGCTGTGATCAAAACATTTGGTTATATGCTGAATAGCTGTCTGATGTCATTCGTACAATGGACGCACTTAGTACGATACATTTAAAGCATTCACTTATTAAATGTATTACTAAATTACTTTCAGAATGACCATAGCAAGCTCATTAAAAATTAAATACTTAACTCTGGGTTGCGTATTTCTTCACAAAGAAAAGCATACGTATAATTATTCGCCTCCGTTTGTTTCCTTTATTTTCATGTATTTAAAGATTATAGCGCTGAAAGCTCTTAGTAAGAACCCGGTGTATATAGGGAATATAAAATCAATAGCAACAACCACATTATACAGGGTGTAATCGTTAAGTGTGCACAAGCGATTATTCCGTAACTATTGCAAATATCAAAAAACTTTAAACTGATATCGAAAGTACTTAACCTAATGAGTAAAATGGCCATAATAAATTTTTAAAAATAAAACGAGAAATAACCAAAAATGTTACATTAAACGCTCCCATACAATTTATTTCCCATACATTTTGTATTCATAGTAGATTTTCGAAGTGACGTCCTTATTGTGCAATACAATGAGGAGCTCTATTTACAGTTTCTAAATGAACTTCCCTCCAAATTTGTGAAGTAATTAAAGCAGAAAACCAAAAAAACAAAAAAAAAGCTAAAATCTTTCATATTAAATGTATAGGTTGATCCAAAAGTAATGATAATTGGGTATTTTCTGTGCACATAAAAATATAAAATAAATGTTTTATGCTTGCTCATGTAATCACTAAGTTATCACAAAAAAATTATATCTACAGGCCACGTTTCCAAGTATTAACATTAATTTTAATGTGAACAGTGCGAGCCAGAATGTTTCCCGACGAAAAGAAGAAACAACGATTCGACATTTAGAGGGTGAATTTCTAAATTTTTAATGAGATCAGGATAATTTTTTGTCACGATTTGTGACCATGGGCGTTACCTGGGTTCACCATGTTTATGCTGAAACCAAGAAACAATCAATGGCCTGGATGCGAGCTTCCAAAGTGACGGTGAAGATTTTCAAAGTGAAAATTAGTGGGATAGATTAAAGCCGTAGTTTTTTGGGACGCTGAAGAAATGTGGAATATTTTAAGAAGGTAGCCACTACTACACAGGGCTCTTACTACACAGACCAAATTAAAAGATTGCGGGTAGGTTAGTAAGAAAAAGAGACATGGCAAACTTCGGTCTTGAATGTTGGTTCACCAAGACAACGCACCAGATCACAAAGCGTCAGTTGCGATGGCTGCCAATCAAAAATCGGCATTGAAAATGCTTGAACACCCACCCTGTTTGTAAGATCTAGCTCCTAGTTAATTCTATCTCTTACCTCGGCACAAGAAACACCGTCGATACAAGAAATTTGAAGACGACAGCGAAGTGATGGCCGATTTTGAGGGGTTTTTGTAGATGAAGTCAAAGTTTTTTTTTATAAGTTAAGGAAAAAAAATATCGAAGTATATTATCTAGTTAGAAGACTATCTAGAGAAATACATAATTATTTTAACTGTAATGACCTTGTTTAATATTGATTATCATTACTTTTGGATCAACCCATGTACATGGGATATTCATATCTCATACTAAATGTATGGGAGGGTTTAAAGTTAATTTTTTAGATATTTCTCGTATTATTTTTAAAAAATTATTATGGCCATTTTACTCATTAGGTTAAGTACTTTCGATATCAGTTTAAAGTTTTTTGATATCTGTAATAGTTACGGAATAATCGTCTGTGCACACTTAACGATTACACCCTGTATAGAATTTATATATACAGAGAGCGATTTCATAACAAGCACCATTAGCGAATCTAATTCCTCGATCGTATTTCACCCGACGGCCCTATTAAGCGATATCTCTAAATGAAAACATCACTATGTGATTTATCGCACATTGATATCGAACAGCGCTCTTAGATCTCAGAATCGCTTAATCTTGCAAAAGAGCTTGCTACGTTCCCCTTTACAAGAATGTTGCATACTTACCCGACATTTCACAGTGCATTTAGCGTCCGGGCCGCGGTATTTCACACCTCTTGCCTCTCGTTACAACTGTTCGCCGAGATAACAAGCGATAAAGCGCTCGTTTCGAGTAATGCGTTTGTTAATCATTATTTGTAGAGCGCTAGATTCGCTTCATGAACAAGTGCCTTGTACCGTCAGCGTAATAAATTGATAATGGCTGGCGAATTTCTCATGGTTTAATTCTTGCTATGCATTCCAATATCTTGCATGTTTTATTTATTGTTTTATACATCATTCTATAGGCATAAACATTTAATAAAATAAATAACTACCATATCAAGGCGTGAAAAGCAATTACCAATTCACTGAAAGTAATTTTTCTATTAAGGTTTCTTATAATAAGTAAATAGGGCCTGGAAATGTATTTATGCATTAAAAGTTTCCTATGTAAACAACAGAAAGATATGGAGCAAAAAATTAATACATTATACATACTGATTATGTTGTCCGTACTTATTGTCAATGGTATGTTCTCTCTTGATATTGTTTGAATTTGAATGATACGGTTGAGGAAATTATTGCATATTCATTATTACTATAGAAAGTTGTTTGAACACCGTTAATGCAGACAGTATTAAAATATATGCACGTGTGATACACAAATGTTATTAACTTTCACGTGTTTTTATTTAAAATAATTACTATACTCTTTTGTATGCAATTAAATTTCCTTTTATTATTGTAATAATTGAATAATTAGCTTAAAATTGGTTTATCATTTTAATTTTAGACGTTACGAAATTGAATTTCTTTTTTTCGATTAGGATTCTAATCTTTATTTTTGAAACATTTCTTTATTTTTCATTTAGAGAATGTAAAACATTATTTAAAAAACTCATTGTTTTGTAAGAACAAGATTACATGTAAAATATAATGTTAAAAAATCTAGTCTTAAAAATGACAGATAACTTATTATGTATTTTATAATCTGTGGTGTCACTTCAAGGCGGGAAAAACAATGATTAATTATTATTAGCTTTTTTATTCGCCACTTTTTCCAGCCATTGTCTATGAGTGATATACGAGTATGAATCAAGACGTCAATGAACCTTGTGATTTTTACGATATAGTATTTCATTGTATGTTTGTAGTGGTTTGATTGCGCGGCTTCATTCGTAGTTTTTATGTGCTGGTATGTGGGTTGCATTGAATCTGTAATAAAACTATTTTAACGTAGAGTGTGGTAAGATCCTTGCGTTGAATGATATACGTTTGTCCCATTTCGCCTGTAGTAAGGTAAATGTATTGTGAATTTAACTATCTTCAACTGCAGTCAGAACTTAAAAAGTTAAGGAAATTAACTGAAGGAAATTTCATTGAACAATTATAGTTGTTTGTTTTTCAAATCAATTATCAGTAAATTTTATTAGATATTTTTAGTCAATAAGTATAGTATGTTCACGGTCAAATCATTATATTTTATTTTATTCACAACACGATGAAATCGATTTTCGTATGTCAATAGTTGTGATTATTGATAATTATGTCAACACATCGTCTTTCAAAATACACGTTGTGATCTAATTACACACCAGTTACACACATATATTTATATCACAAACTATAAAAGACAAATTTAATAGACACATTGCATGCTACAAACCATTAACGAATGTGTAAACAAATAGGAATTATAGATTTAGTGTCGGTTAAAATTTACGACGCTTATCTGTTTCCAAGGCGAGATCGTAATTTGTATTGTTTGAACACGATGTTAATGTAATATCTGTGTTTATTATTTGTAACGTTCAAATTACAACGTTTTCCTTGATATTAAATTGAAGTATTTAGAGTGACATCTTTGATGGTTTTAACTGTATTTTGAGATACACTTTTTAAATGTAGCTCTCTTATTAAATGTCTAACAAATTTGATAAATTAAGTTGATTGTTATTCAAGCATGCAAAAAATTCATAAAGTTGTTACCGTAATGTCCATTACTGTACGATACGCTTAATCCCTATAAACAGGGGTGGATGCCCGCAGCCTTATTGATATTTATTGAAGTGTAACCTATCTCTTATAGTGTAAAATGTATTTTATTTCATCCTGCACAATAATTTATTATTTAAAAGTATAATCGTTTAGAAAAAACCGAGAAATGCTGTGTTTCTCTCAACGTATTGCAGTCACGCTCTTCGCGGTTAATTTTTTGTGACAGAAATTAAAAATCCAATCGGATAAAGATCGGAAATTGTAGCTCCATGTAGGGTAGAACATGACATCAATACAACGGCCGACTTTCCTTGCAGTGGAAAAGTGGGGTGCGACAAAAAGTTTGTGTCTCTAGGGCAATGTGATCGCGCGACTCCCAACTTGGTGAAACTATGCCTTGTTTATTGCGTATAAAACAATGTGAAACTTTATATGGGTGTTTCTCAAATACAATTTTTTAATAAAAAGTTTGCGAATGTCTGTCTGTAAACGTGACATCAAGAATTGACGGCGTGCATCAGTAAATCATAATCAATGAACATGTTATATATGTAAAAAAATAAATAGCTAGTTATCGTTGATTATCGTACCCTAACATCATAACAATTTTTTCGTATCCATTTACCATTACATAAAACAAGGAACAGTATACCGGTTGAAATTTTAATATATTCAATTAAACGTCAAATAGGTACACCAAGATATTCCCTTACGCACCTGGTACTGTCACTCCATCCATCAATCAACTCCAGAGTTGTAACTGAGTAACCACTGGTCTTTAATAGGCAACTATCGTAATCTTGTAATAGATTTTGAGACCTATCACTTTCGATTAGGGTTTGGAATTGTGTGAAAGCTGTCCAATATGATTAAGAACATACAGTCAACAGATGGTTTTCAAGCCATTTAAGGCTCTGATAACGATATGAAGACGTAAATTGTGGAATGATGTAATCAATGACGACTAATGTTAAGTGCAGTTGTAGTATCAACCTTGCTAGACTATTTTTTCTTATAAGGCCAAGTAGAACTAAGACCGTGACTTTGCTCGCAAACCTCTGCGTGTTCAAATATTAAAACACACCAGATTTAATAATGTAGGTATGTATGTTTGTTTTATTCAAATTTCGTTCAGTTTCAATTTTAGCACTAAATATCTCGTGTTTATATAAAGTTTGTTATTAAAATGTATTATTAGGGATCAATTTGAGGTCAAGTTGTTTTGGGACAAAAGTAACGGAAATCGCTTGCATTTTTATGAAAACAAAAAAGTTTTAGAAGTGGTAACCGATTCAAAATATCAGATTTAATTAAAATATCTGTAAGTATACAACGAACGAATGGGCGAACTCCGTTTCGCCACCAGAGACACCTTTTCTTTGCTATAAACCTCACGGAGCCCGAGACCTTTCCAACGAATGCAAAACCGTGGAAATCGGTTCGTGCGTTCTGGAGTTATAGCGTCAGGAAGGAAAAGCCGACTTATTTTTATATAGTACTGTAGATTTAATTTTAATCTACAAATAATCGATACTTGAAATGTCAAATATATCAATTAGCTTTTAGGGCCATTACTAAACCCGTGCATATTTTAGGGCAAAAAGTGTCCATCCGGCTCGCGACAAAAACACTAATTGCGATTATCGAAGCGATATATCCTAGGTGTTATGTAAGCACTAGCCAATCTAGGATGACTAGCACATGTGCTTTACATAACACTTTCTCGGCCAAACCCGATAGGTGGTGACAGCTACGATTGATCGCCAATAATTACCACAATCCATTCGAATGTTAATCTTTATACATATTTAGATATGGCAACACTCTTTTACTCTTTTTGCCCTTCCTAGTTTCCCATATTAGTGGCCATTTCTTTGTAAATATCAGGAAGGTGTGATATGCTGTTTCGGAATGCGAATGGACTTTTTGTTTTGCTTCAATAAATTTAGTTTCTCAATGCTGTAAAACCTACTTAATTTATTTATGATATTGGCTTGTATTTATGTATTTGTTTATTCAGTTCTATATCGAATTGTTGATTATGAGACTGTGAACTAGGTCTTGGTCTATGCAAGAATGGTAAACGCCTTCAATTATTACATACTTTTAATTACTGTTTTCATAAACGTTACTTACATATTTGGTAATAGATTTGACATGTATCGCAAATGTTACTGAATAAATTGATTACTTGTTATTTTAAAATCATAATTATAGGAATTCAATTCAATTCAGAAGTTATAATATTTACTTAAGTACTAAAAGAGAAGAAAAAATTCGTATGATATGCACATTTTCTTTCAGCATACACATATTTGTAATCATAATCTTCCGATCTTTCAACAAGTACATTATTAATCCAATCGTTATTTTAATACTAAACCTTCAATCATGGTCCGCGGACAGAACATCATGTCGATGGTATCGCGAGTATCAGCAAGACGACATGACGTCATAGCTCATTCGTCAACAGCATAAAGTACATGCGCGAGACAGTACGGGGCCCACGCCTAGCTGCGGGAGGCAGATCGAGATAAGTAGGGCTGGCAGATTGGAGAATTTAAAATTGCAAATAACGTGATAGAATGTTATGAGAAAATTGTTGTTTGCAAAAAACTATAAGAAGGGCCCTTTTTAATGAAGTGATTTTCCAACGAATAGCTCGCTTAAGTTGTTGAATAGGAAATTGTTTTTCGGAAATTAAGGAGGTGGTAAATAGTTAATAGATACTGCGTGGAAAATTATCTGTTCAGACTAGTGTCAAATTATTGTAACATTTGAATTATTTTGTTATCGAATCTTTATTATATAAAACAATTTACTTAAAAAATTTGAAGTTGACAACCCTTGTGCACACTGCACAGAGTCTCAAGGTGTTGCACTTACATCTTTAGATACAATAGTATGCAATCGCAGGTCAACATGACGTCATAGCTCATCTGCCAAGAGCATAAAGTAAGAGAACCAGAACATGTACGAGACAGTGTGGGGCCCACGCTTAGCTACGGGAGATAGATCTAGATAAATAGGGTTGCCATCTTTGGATCTACCTGTTATTTGATTATATTTTCGTTGCGATTATTTAATGTTCTTAGTTTTTTTTCTTTCTTAGATGCAGTTTTGTGAGCTCAAATGAATTTATTTAAAGATAAGTCATATGAAATATAAAGGGTGATGTTTTCATAGTGTTGTAGCTAAGCGATGTCAAATGGAATATTTTGTAGCATATAACTACATCCATCTAGAATCATAAAGAAAGATCGCTTTATCTGTCTATAATAAAAGCTATTTAGATCATATCAATCGGTTGCCACAAAATTTGCATATAAATTAGCGTACCAACCCTACGCACTACCATCACACGATTGTGAGATATGATACAACACTATGCTAATACTCGTATGTCGCTGGGCTCATATTAGCAGCGTCGCTTATGTAAGCGGTTAACGACCCTCGAACTTGGCTGTAAGCGAATGTCATGTTCTGTTTGTTACGGCGTTTTGTGTGTGGCAATTTGTTTGTTCGTGTGACTGTAATTAATGGTCGTAAAGTTGGAGAGGAGTATTTATTGATGTGCTTTTGTATGAGGTGTACCGTGTAACTAATATTTTTGTAGTTTTGGGTTTGATTTAATAACTTGTAGGTTTCACATTGTTGAGATAAATTTAAATAACATGAATTAGCATTCTAGAATAAATTTTCATCATGCGAAATTTGATAAAACCGCAATAAATTTTTACTTGTGCAGCCTTATTTTTTTGAAGTGTGGAATTAAATACAAGATTAAGTATCTTTGCTCTATCTTACATATGATCTTTTGGAGATCACCTTTCCTTTACCATCAAAACGTATAAAAATTCAAACCAATTTTCAGCGTCACTATAAAGTATAAACTTCAAACGGTACACGACCGTACAAAGTGCATTAATAATTCAGTGGCATGTAAACACACCTTATAAGTTCATGTCGTGACATGTAAATTGTAATCTCTAAATAGTGTTCATAATGAACACATAAAGACACTCGCCTTTCCGAGATACAGCTCGAATCTTAATGAATTCGCGGGCTTTCACGATGCCAGATGGTCTAGTCCGATGTTGACCTTAACTTTTACATTATACGATCGTTTATCGGAACCTTGTCGATATTATCTCGACGCAGTAATACGTGTAACGTGGCAGGTCGCTTTCGATTTTCTAAATGTATTGCGTTTAAATATCGTACGACGGGCAAAGAGGGATTGAATAGGTATGGTTTGGTCGTATCGTACGACAAAGTCAGTCTAAATGTTTTCAATTCCCAAAATGACAATTATTAATTAAAATGAAAACCTCTAAACTTAAAAAAGTGAAAAAATTAGGATGTCATCCTATCGCGCTCACCCTTAAGATATATTACACCTTTTAAACCGTCCCAAATCAATTAAAAGCAACAAACTACCACTAAAAATAGAAAGACGTATCACTGAAATTCCCGACTATAATCTTGAATCAAGACTAATATCATATGAAACGCACAGCTTGCTATTTTAGCCTGACAGCTGACAATACACTGGTATGAATCAACGTCCGGTAGGTATGTTGGATTGCAGCCAATGACAGGAAGCTAAAAAACGCTGACCTTGCTCCTTGAGATCTGATTGATGGTAACAAATTGATACGTTTATCGCCCCACTTATGTAACCGCTTAGGTAATGTGAACACGCTGTATACAGCCTATTTCATGCATTATGAGGCCATAAACCATAACGTGAGCTAAAATATGTACAATAAATGTAGAATGGTAGATGACACATGTTATTAAACTATTTTGGTTTTAAAACTTGCTGATTTAATTATCTCGTATGTTTTCCTTCGTGTTTCGAGCAGTCTTGGTATAAAAAATAATTTACACGTTTGAACATTTATTCACTGTTATGTGCACGCTGTATAACATAGTAAAAGTTCGCCATAAGGCACTAATAACTAGTTATTATTCTGTGCTTATGGTAAAAAGTACATATTTTGTCCTTTAAATGATTTGCTGAATGCCTTGACTATCTCTTTCTTTCCTGTATAATCGCTAAATTATTATATCTTACAAAGGTGTTCTTTTTACTCATATTTTAGAAATTAGGAAAGCAAGACTGATCCTTAGTGAGATATAGAATACATTGCTGAATTAATTACCTATATTTCTAATAATAGCAGAATTTAAATAATTTATACACTTTTTATATCATGAATAGGATACAATATATTATATGATATTTTTTATAAATAATCGAATAGTGCTCATTCATAAATCGTAAAAGATCTTAAAAAATGATACATCACGTTTCACTATTCAACTAATTTATACGTAATATAATTTATTACACGCCCATAGATTTAAATAAGTCACTGACCTCAGAAGATGAACGTTTTTGCGCGTTGATAACATCGTAACAAAAAATAATGGATCGACTTAGCCAAATGGCCATTCTACGCCTTCAGTCAATTACAGTACTTACATCACCGTTATCGATGATGTAAATGTATCAATAGGGGTCAACGACCCGTGTCAATAAGCTAAATGT
>CAJQZN010036115.1:0-12635 GCA_907164685.1 Colias eurytheme | reverse complement strand
ACTCGGATTGACCGTAATTTATTTTTCCTTACATTTTTATCATATTCCCCTCCTTTTCTAATGGGTTTCATCCGACTGCGATTTTTTTTTGTTTCAAAAATTATCTACTCTAGTCAATATTACGTTGGCAAGTGTAGAAATGTGTAGGTTTTTTGACGATCAATGTTTGGAAATTCTCTCATTGTTTAAAAAAAGTGTTCGATTCAATAGAAAGCAAACAATCACAGACGACGTATTAGAACATTTTAAATTAAAAGCGAATTTACGTCATCAACTCGGTGACGTCATCACACGCGTCAATCTCTGCAGCGCTCACCCTTTTATTTTCAATCCGACATTTTGCGGTTTGTTTAAAACTTTATGAGCTGTGATTATAGCTTTTAACGTATGACACAATGTGTGTAATATTATGACACAAATTAAAAGGTTCAAACCTAAACGTATAAAAATAATTTTGTTTTGGCATTATTTTCTTTTCTGTAAGTATTTTTATTAATATAAATGCTTTTCTTTAAAAAGGATGCGCTTGATACGCGTTATTTTTTTTACTGGCTGAAATTTTCTCTAGTTTTCCGAAGAGTTTAAAAATTAGAAACACGGAACTTCTTCTTAAACCTTAGATTGTAGAACTATAACAAAATTACATAAACGACGGATGAAAACCAAGCAATATTTCACAAAAACCAACAACCGGAGCTTACGTCGCAATTGAGTATAACCATTACATTATTTAGGAAGGTTTAATTTTACTTTCTAAGCTGTAATATACGGGAATACAACGTAATCTGTGTAATCGGATTGTATTTTGTATAACATTTTGTAATTCCCACAAATAATCGTGATGATAAGCAGACACTCGCTTTATGGAATTTTAATATACTCTAGTGCTCTTTAACCGACTTTGCACGGGGAGGTAAATTTTTGTCTGTATTATATGAATTTAGGATATACAAAGTAGGTATGTTTATTTTAAGATGTTCCATTGCCATGAAAGCTATTCCTAAGTTTAGTTTAAAAATTACAATCATACTGTTTTGTACAACATACTACCAACAAAATTATATGATAGCTGTCTAATTCGAATATTTTCATTTGTACCACTTTTCCTGTATACATTGGCAGACAATAAAAAATTTGATTTGCTGTACGTACATATTAAATACGCATAACACAATAGTCGAGCAATACCGTGGCATTTCCTGTAGCACCGTAATTAAGTTTGTAGAGCAATGTTATTGTTACAAACATAATGAACATGATGACAGGTCCATCTCGTCACTTTCTCTGCGCTTGCGCAACCTTTTGTTTCTATGGTTTATCGTTTAATTTGAATTGAGTTCACGGTTCGAAGGAAAGACATAAATGTTAGGATTGATGCCGATAAAGTCTTTGAAATGTGTAACTGTTTTGTTTCTTTCGCTGTAAAGTATCTTTGGCGAGTGAGAGCCAAAATAACATAGCCTGAAAATTCACATTATGAGTTTGTATGGATGTATTTTTCAATAAAACACATTAAAGATGTTCTATATCGAATATTAAATAAACAGCTTGAATTAAAATTTAAATTGATCCACGAAAATGCAACATAATATAAAATAAATCAAATAGTTATTGGAATTTATACGCCATTTAGTTCATGTGAGATTTGCTCGCGAATCGTATTATGAAGCTTAGTTGATACCTGGCTTATATTAAATCTTTTTGGTGCTTGTGGAAATGTATTATATTGCGCTGTATATTTAAGTTTATTGTTTTAAACTTCTCTATCTACTATGAAATATATAATTTTTCATCACTACATAGTATAAAACAAAGTCGCTTTCTCTGTCCCTATGTCTCTTTGTATGCTTAAATCTTTAAGACAACGCAACGGATTTTGATGCGGTTTTGTAATAGATAGAGTGATTCAAGAGAAAGGTTTAAGTATATAATTTATTAGCTTTTAGACAAAGCGGGCGAATCCGCGGGCGGTAAGCTAGTTGTAGCTATAAAGCAAAATAATAATCGCTAATTTAACATAGTAAAAGCTGTATTTTCAGTCATTTAATTAAATTTTTCAAAATATTTATATCCAATTAAAACTAACAAAATAACCAATACCTAACAATAACGACACTGATATACTGAAGACCATTAAAGCGATTATATATCACTATACAGTTAACAAAACAATTGTTTAAACTAAAGTGAAATTTGCACAGCTCACCACTTTCGTGATCGCGCCCAGTCCCCAGCCACGATCTCTCCAGATGAAATAAATCATGTTCCAATTACACAGTAATGTACCGAGTTACAATACAGCTGTGATATTTAAGATGTTTATTTATTGGAATTTCTATTTACTCGTGGATATATAAATTACGAGGATTAATGTGCTGTGCTTTATTACGTGGTGACAGTCGAAATTACCCAAGTATAAATTTATATTTACCAAGATTTTAGATTTCCGCCCGCGACTTCGTCCGCGTTTTCAAAGGAAAACCCGCATAGTTCCCGTTCCCGTGGGATTTCCGGGATAAAACCTATCCTATGTGTTATTCTGATGTATAAGCTATATAATGGCAAAGTTTCATTCAAATCCATTCAGTAGTTTTTACGTGAAAGAGTAACAAACATCCATACAATGATACAAACTTTCGCCTTTATAATATTAGTAGGATTGTATCAACGTTATTTTAATAATACTAATGAAGAATAATACTTCGGTGTATTCAGTGCCTTTTGAACTTTATATGTTAAAAGAATCATTGTAAAATATGCTTTGAGAAGACGATAATAAAATAAACAACATCAGTTAAAAAGCATCTTATCATTAGAAGCCTTCTTCTATTCGGCAGTGCAAGTTGTTTGAACGCGCTAATCTCAGGAACTACTGGTTCTATTTGTAAAATTATTGGTGTTAGACCATTTATCGAGGATATATATCATCACGCTAAGACCAACAGGAGCCGCGCTACGCGGGTGAAACCGCGGCACGCAGTTAGTTCACTCGTAGCGGAAAAAAGGCCAATTCAACTCGCCTGTAACTTAATCCAATCCGAACCGTATCAGACTAAGTGGTTAATGTCAATTGGCACTCATTCCGCATTCCAGCGACCATTCGGCAGTACTGGGGAACTTTATTAGACGGAGTATGAAGCTTCCTCGAATGTTCCTTTATTAGATAATGGAGTGAAATGTCTGTATTGTCTGCTGACAAATTGGGAGGAGAGGTTGTTGTATATGATTTGTTATTAGTTGTAATTTGGGGACCAATATATAAATGGTCTAAGCGTAATGATATATAGCCTATAGGTAGGTATCTTACACCGAAAGAATTTTTCAAATCGGACTAGTAGTTCCTGAGATTAGCGCGTTCAAACAAACAAACTCTTCCGCTTTAAAATATTAGTATAAATTGGATGAATAATTTTATCATAAGTTGATTATTGAAACAGATAAGTATAAATAAAATTGATTAGTGAAATAGACGTAAATGCATAAATAACCCCTATAAATTCTATAATAGGTATCGAGTACATAGTCATCTAAAAATGTTAATGTCAAACAGAGGTCGATTTATATTCTCAGGATCTGTTCTCTCCTTTGCAGAGTAGCTAATTGAGTTACTCATAATTGGCACAAATGGCAGATGCCCGAAACGTTTACTTTCTACGGTTATTAGATTATTATCTCGACTTTACTCGAGTGGAATGATAATTTTTGACGTAACACATTTCTATAATGAAGTCCTGAAATAGCTACGTTTATTTTACTCATTAATTAATTATAACTATCCAAAAAATACTGAATATTAGAGGCCTATATTATTCCCGCACTAATTTCATACTTGTGCAATGACCGCGCAAACCGGACATTCATCATGTAAAAATCATAAGTTCCATGATGAAAGACGCGTCAGGGCACAGAACATCGCATATTAATAACCACGATACATTCCCACGTTACCGTCTCCTATATTCTGGTAACAAATTAGAGCTGTCACGGTGACTTTTGACAGACACGCCCAAAATATAAAACGTGACGCAGGTGACCTGGATTTGAGAATAGACCTGCAATACTAGGTGCTTCTAAATAGCTGGATGAGTGCATACGACTGAAATATATACGTGGGAAAATCTGATTTAGATAATAGTTTACGGTTTACGTGGATAGCTCGCTAAGATAAAAGGTTATGAAGGAAAGAGACCTACTTTTTGCTGTTCGTATATGAATTACCTGACCTGATTATTTACCTGTCACCAATATAGGGATAAAGGTCTATTTTAGAACAAGAAAATATTTAATTTAATTAATTAGAACTATTCATAGTTTAAATAAGAAAGGATACAGAACATACATATAAGTACGAAGAGTATAAATCAAGTTAGGTACTTTAATTCTTATATGGATAAAGAAATAGGCAAAAATAAATAGCCAAGTCGGTTACCACGAGCTTAAGATAAATAAATATAAAAAATATCCACATTCCAGTAACTTCACTGTCAATTAAATATTATCTTATCTGTACAAGCGTAGTGTTGAAGTGTCGAAAACATCAATAGTAACTTGTTGAGGGCTAAGCGACTTTCTGTGTTCGCCACTAATGCTCGCATAATAAGTCGCATATTCGCAGCCATATGATTGCGTCATTACATCGTGTTCCAGTAAAACATTCCAAAACTTGAAAATCGAATTAGAAGGGAAAATTGGCGGTAATCGATTTGAAATACATAGTAAATCGGAATAGCGAGTTTAATCATTAATGCATTTTGTTAGATTTGAATTTCGAACGGTGAGCTTTTTTTAATTATGTCAGTTTATTTTTTATTGCAATCATTGACACTGGCACAATAGAAAACGACCTGCTGTTAATTAATTTTTAGAATTTTAAAATTGTATTCTTTTATGAAATTTATTATTTTATTAGATGCTTAGAAAGAAAGTATCGGAGGTTTTGTTTAATTTCGCCATTTTGATTTATTGACCACTGCCGCTTCTGCCGATAATAATCTTAATTAAAATGCCCATTTTTAACTGACAGCTTTATTAAAATAATTCAAGCATTTTGCGATTTCTACTCAACAATAATCTTATATATAAAAATGAATCGCAAAATGTGTTGGTAAGCGCATAACTCGAGAACGGCTGAACCGATTTCGATAATTCTTTCTTTATTATATTCCTTGAAGTACGAGGATGGTTTTTATGTAGAGAAAACGTAAACATGTACCACGGGCGAAGCCGGGGCGGACCGCTAGTTAATAATAACATTTCTCTGTTTCAGGTAATAAATCCAACATCACGATGAATTTCATCACGCTTGTATTCGGTAAATAAGCACCTGACACACAAAATTTATTGCATGAACATCTTTACAAGAGAATTTCTAGCGCTAATTTATATTAATTATTATTAGTTAGGTAGGTTAGGTATTTTCATAAATTTTGTTTTACGAAATAAACATTACTATATTACGAGCCATTTTATAAGAAGGAATTAATTATTATTTAACTACAGTTTTCATAGTTAACCTACATTGGAAAAAAACAAAAATGTATGAAAAATATTAATCTGTGCTAATCCCGTACATGCTTTAATTAAAACATCAAACCCAGATGTACGCCTCTACCAGTAGGGACGTGCAAATAATATAACGAATATATCGATAGTTTCGAGCGATCCAGGAAAGTGGCAAATCACGCAGTATCGAGTGCGTCGAATCACGCAAGCCCCAGGCCACCGGACAGGAAAGCGTTGCTCGAGAATCGAATGAGTATTTTGGTTTTACGAGCGAATATATTGATTCGTAATGCCAGTCACGGAATAGTGGACATTCGTTGAGCTAGTGATGTGCAACATGCGATGTCGAGGAAGCGATATTTTTTTGAGTGCAGGTTTCAGTGATGCGATACGTAATACATAATTGTTTCGAAATTTCAGTTTGCAGTTTGTTATGCGAATACTTTGTTGTGAATCTTATTTGAGTTCCATATTCTGTTGCGTGGTATATACTTGCAGTATTTATCAAACCGAAGTAATATTACTCCATTTAAACAGAATACAAAAGAAAAACAAAGGCACAGGAAGGCGGTTAATGGATCTCAACCGGAAAACCGTAAAGTAGAGTAAAAGCTGCATAAGTATACATGCAAGATACATTGACACAGCCATAGATTGCACCTCTAAGACGTTTTAGCAATTTCTTGCAATTTAGTGAATGCTAGTTGTTTATAAATTCTAAAAATGATTTTCATTTTTTCATTTTCATTTTCAATGATAACGTCAAATATTTCTTTCTTAGTATCGGAGGCGCTTTAACAAACAACAGTGGAAACATTAATTTTTTGTCATACACGACAGTTATTTATTAGAATAGGTATTTCATCATTGATGGAAAATAAACCGTTTTCGGTTGAAAGTACGCCTCGGATAACATATCGTCACCCGTCAAATATTTCCAATACTCTATTATTGTTTATGTGTGTCAACTTGGTCTATTTTCAGATCTAGCACATTGGATGCGTTAGCACACGCTGATTCATGGGGTGGTGCACTCTTCTTACGACGTCTGAGGTCTTACGACGCGTATTTAATTTATACGTATATAATTCATTATAACTAGATTCGTGAGGTTAGGTTTTATTTAGCTATGCTTTTACTTGTCTTTGTTTATTTATAAACAATAAAATAGAAATTGATGTATTTGTATTGTGTTTATTATTTAACAAGATGAAAAAAATATGCAAAAGCATAACGTGATCATTTTCTTATTCTATACTCTATCGATATTATAAATGCGTAATATTTAAGGCTATACGTAATATTATTGCTCAAATTATTTATATTATATACTTACTACAGTCAAATATATACTAATTGAATAACGCGTAATTACATACAAGTAGGTAAATTGCTTATATTATCGATAATATACAATGGTTGTGTAACATCACTGAATATTTATTTAGGACGGAGGTGTGCGAGTGGATTATTGGGGACTGACGTTATATATTAGTTTTCACTTTTAATCGTGTTAGTATTGGTGACGGAAATATCGTATACCTACTTTGTAGGATTTAATGAAAATAAGGAAGCTTTTTGTTTTTATTTGAATTCGATTATAATAGATTTCATAACTAACGGACTACCTATTGGTTTTTGTATTGTTTAATTACAACTCCAAGAACATTGAGAAATTAATACTTTTGTCTTTTAAATACATTTTATTACATCTTAGTAGTCCCATTAATAACAACACGAAATATATAATATGAATAATACCTGCTAATCCTTAGCAGGTATTAATCATCGCATATTCAATTAACTCTTAAACCCACAAAAGCTTAATTTCTCAATAAAGCATCAGCTATATTCACTATTGCCCCATGCGTACTATTACATCACACATTGTCCTAGCGTCCACACTCCACTTGTAGCTTGTATTGGTCCATAAATCACTGATAGACGTTGATGAAACATTGCGTCTCGTACCACATAATTGACAGTCGTTTACAACACTCGACCGTTTTGTTTATTGTTCTCGTATTAAATTGAACTTATGTAAAAATTTCGCCGCGCCCCCTTACCAAAATCGATTTTAACCTAATGTAGTGGAGTTCATTTTTCATTGTTCGTCTTCTTTCAATTGATTTATAGCGCCCGTTTGCAATAGATCGTGACCACAAAATATCGTGTCGGCGCTGTTCCAAATACGTTTTTCACCATACGATTTACGCTCACCTGACTTTCGTATGTAGAACTTTCGAGGAACCCAGCTAAAATGATCTAATTACAGTATAATTTGAATTTATTACAAATTGTGCTGGAGGCCAAAACGTAAATTACTAGAAAAATACAAGTATAAATAACTAGCAAAAACCGCAAGTCGCGTGCGTTTGTTATTAACCTTCGTTAGCT
This sequence comes from Colias eurytheme, assembly GCA_907164685.1. NCBI lineage: Eukaryota > Metazoa > Arthropoda > Insecta > Lepidoptera > Pieridae > Colias > Colias eurytheme. Next base: position 4,736 of record CAJQZN010036115.1, on the reverse strand, counting down.
CATTAAAGTTGACGCGGTAATATGTAGTTACACATCGACTGAGTGAGCCGTTCTCTAAACGCTGCGGTTATTATCTGTATTACATGGAAATTGCTAGAAATTTGACTGAACACTAACCACAAATGGTTTGTATTAGATGCAATTCGAATGTGTTTAAGTGAACTGCATGAAATTTGCAGAATTATGAATGATTTATGTGTTTGCAAATACTACTGTTACTTTGTTTCTTTCACTAAAGTTATACTTAATGGATTGCAATGGCGCTGGTTAATCACAAAAAAGGTTAATCTTATTCTTTTAATCCCTGTTTTTGTCTTTAAAAATATAAATTTCTAAAAACGTAGGCCGTATTAAGAATAAATAGTAAGGTATGAACAAAAGTAAGTTGTAATTAGCGTCAATGGCTCATTAGTGGTGCCGCAGTGATTATTTAGTTTCACATCGTCGGAACGAGTCTGTGTAAACGGCTGCGGTCATTACGCGGAGTGGCCGAGCATTATCAGTAATTTGCCTGTAAACTGTTTTCACTGGGAAGGGTGAATGGACGTGTTTTGCTCTTATTTGAAAAGGGTTGAAAATTGAAAAACGTGTGTTATGTTTGAAGTCTTTGAAAATTAATTGTAATATTATATTATTCGCATAAACAATTGTTTAAATAAAGGGCACAGATTCAAAATATAACATCAAATATTTCATTTTCGATATAAGTAATATTAATTATTCATAAAATTTTATGCTCGTTTTTACTCATTATTCATCTTTACGTATCTTGCAAGTGTCAAATATGGGACATGTCTTGCACAGTGCAAGATGAATATAATGCACTCACTTACATAATCAAAGCATAATAATGATAGCAATATCGACAGCAAAGAGCTGGTGAGAGTTAAATTGACTCGTCTGTGCTGAACTGAAATCGAAAGTCGACTGCGGCTGCCGATTATTGCTATTTTAAGTGACAATTACGGTGATATCCACAGAGTAGAGTGCGGTAGAGGCTGGGGAAATCTTGAAAATTTCTTGTTTCAATTGTAATAATGTTTTGATGCATAGGTTGTGAATTGCTTGGTACAGCTCATTCGTTGTTGTTGTTTCGATTTCAGATTGTGTATAGGTGTTATAAAATCATTTTATTTTATTAAAATGTTTTGCTGTGTGAGTAAGTTCATGTCCAATCGCATTAACATCTTTCATCCTGATTTTTTTGGAACCATTCGACTAATGATTCTTGTTTAAACATAGCAACAATTCCGATTATTTTATTACACACATGACCAATTATTTCAACACCACATACCGTTTTCTAAACCATACAAGTTAGTCTAAGCAACATTGTCAGCATTCAAGTCGGTTAACGTCTAATTAGTTTCCACATTACGTGAGATCAACGATATAACCGCGGTAACAGGTGTTTAGCTCTCCAGCTGTCTAGTTAGCGCCTATCTAGACGGCTAGATGTCTAATTACGTATATATCGATAGATATATATCGACTGTGAACGCACCTCACTAATATAACGAACTCCGTTTATACGATTCCCTTTCGAAAACGACATATCGTAACCCATTTCTTTAATGGTTAAATATTGTAAATGTGTATTGAGTCTAGAACTTTCTAGTAATTTATATAGATGTGGCTGATATATTGTTATTGAATTTTGACGTTATGTTCCTTTCTTAACTATAATATCACATCCTTTGAAAGTGTACATTTTCATCAAGACCACGTCGTTTAATTATAAATATCAATACATAAATTATATCTTTATTTTTACCTAAATCCATATTAATAATCACCGTAACCGGAAAATCTCTTATTCCAAATCAAATAAATTATTCCACTAACTTGCAAAAACATTATTTAACCAAACCGTCTCACCCGTTAACTTACGCAATGAGTTTATCTTAAACATGATGAATGCGAATCGATATCCAATCTATTCGATTACGGAGTTTAAAATTTTAATTTATTACACTCGTTTAATTTACTATCTACGAAGCGTGTAATCGAGACACGGCTGACTCGAGTTTCGTTCGATGTCTCTAATCAATTTGAAGGTGGCATAATCGGAGCAGTGCGATTGATTTAGTGGCGGGAAATGGGCTTGACCGGCTCGCTTCAGGAAGCTGGGCCTTCACTTTGCTGCTGACAGGCGATTGTGAGTGCTTACGCGATTTACCCTTTTAGTGGGTCTGCTGATCTGAGGGCTCTTTGTAGAGGCGTTCGCAGTGTGGCTAGTTTTCCCTCTGATATATTAAACATGATGTAATTTTTATAGGTAGGTACACTTTTCAATTTTTTATACAGATAACAATAACATAGCTATAAATTCACGATTTGATTGAAATAGTTTATTTTTCCTTTTTGGAAGGCACCAGAAATAAACACGTAATATTTACGAGCTTATGCATTAAAGTATCATTCGACGTTTGTAAAACTACACCAAAACAAGTAATAAGTATTTGACATTGTGATGTCCAACCATTTGTTCGCGTATTTAATTTATGCACATATTGTGTCCATACAATAGAATGGTTCAAAACGCCGAACAATATCACTGTAATGATTTTCACTGCGCAGGCTTCTGCTATAAGCTGTAATGTGATTAAATAAGTCAGAAACCGTACAATACATGAGTTCAAGTGACGGTTGTACAAGTTTAATGTCATCAGCGTAATTACTGCGAGCGAATATGTCTCGTGTTACACGTGTCGCAGAGGATAGAATCGCGTGTGCAGTTGCATGTAATCCGATTGTTCAGTTACAACAGTGTACTTGTATATTGCCAGCTTAACTTTTAAAATATCACGTTTCACGATAAAGTTCGAGTTAAACGTGACATCGGAGACAATTTTAATGCAGGAGCTCTTTATTTCTTGAGGCTTTAAAACATCTATTTATTGAGTATCTACGTAATTGGCTTTACTTTATCCTTTTGAAAAACATCGCAATTTAAATGTGCAGGTTATCAGAGGAACATAAAGATTACTTTTGCAACTCTAGCTTCAAATATGATTATAAAGACTGCTTGAATTATAACTGTTTAACATGGTTTAAAAAATTGCATAATGCAGTTTAATAGAACAACCAATTCATATAAGTCAACTGATGTGTAAATTTCATACGTGCTTTTTAACTATAACAAGTAATAGTTAAAAACCTACTTTTCCGATTATTCTGAAACTTGTTATTAACGAAATGTAATATCTATACACTCGTTATTATTAAAAATAGCAACATGTACATAAAAGACTGCACTCATCAAGTGATATGTTGATGACAAACAAAGAATGCGTTATTTACAGGCAATTAAAATTATCATTCAATTAGAAAAAGTGAGAACATTAAATGCATTTTATGTGCACATACATTCTACTTGTAATTAATCAGAATCAGACGCGTTTAATGATCTTCAATGATGTTTTATTGATTGCTTCATTAGCTTGTTGTGTAAATATAATTCCTTTGTTGTCACGTCTTGTGTGATAAGACTTATAATATGAAATTGATATAAGACAATTCGTTATTGTTTATGCTTATAAAACAATGTTATAACAGAACCTTATATTGATTGTAATAACTGTTATTATAAGATGTCGTAAATTTTAACGTTCATTTCTGTATAGTTAATAGAAAATAGATACGTTAATTATTAAAGGGTTAAGTTTTAAAAGTATAGGTACCAATAATTTTATGTCAACATCACCAAACTAACTTTCTCTACCAATTAATGCCATTTTCCATCAAGTCTATAAAACCTTTGTTAATTAATTCTCAGAAAACCATCAATAAAGTAGCTTAACGATACACCGATCATGATGTTTATTTATTTACAAATCGGCGCACAATAATAAAATGTTTAAATTAGCAGTTAAACCGTTTCAAGCACTTTCCGTCCCAGTTCAATTAAATGATAACATCTGTCGGATCCCATTAACGGTGTTACAGAGAAATGTTCAGGCTTGGAAATTGACGAGAAACTAGATATTGAGTTTGGCGTTGTGTATGCTATGTGTACTGGTGTGGAGCTAGGCTACAAAGGGAAATATACTCTCTTACTTCCTAGTAATACTATAAACGCGAAAGTTTTTCATAATGTAAGCATGTTTGAACTCTCTTTCAAAATTTGGTACAGAAATGGATTAGTCTGGATAGATAGATTATTTTTTAAATGGGTACCGCGCGTGTGAAGCCTTGGGATTCGACTTGAACGACAGTATGACTTTTTATAGTCACACTTCTCATCAATTATTACTAACGTCGTATCTTTTTGTTTATGACCCAACGATATGATATCATTTGATTACTTTGCAAAATGTATTTTCATTTTTATTTCAGAGTAATAAATAATGGTATACCTATTATGACATTTGCAATACCCTAAGTAAAAACTTTTATTCAACTGAATGAAAAAGATCGTAACAAGCTAGAGTCGAAATACTTTCAAGCCCATCATAAAAATAAAGAATCTTTCACTACATAATATATTTAATCCATTATACATGGCTACAAAATAAACATCTATTACAAAATACAGTATGCAAGCTTACGATTGCGCCCGTAACCTCAGCATTTATTTGTGTTTATATTCGCAACTGAACATAAAGCGAAGGTCGGGAGGGCCATAAATTCCTTTTTTATGTCGGGTTAGTCACCTTACGAGTCTCCTGGGCACGAGGGAACCTGCAGTGACCTTGCTCTTTTGTGAGAGCTTCGATAGATAAACATCTTGATGT
>CAJQZN010036114.1:0-23892 GCA_907164685.1 Colias eurytheme | reverse complement strand
TTTCGACCCAAAATTCCATAGATGGGGTGCTAAGTTTGCACTGGTGTCACTCGCCTTAGAAATGAACATTTTAGAACGTAGAAATTATATTAAGGTCTGTGCTTCTTTGAAATAATTAATAAATACGTATAGCGATATGTATAAAATATTATGAATTAAAACTTTGATAAAATAAACCTTATTTTTCATTCATGAACGAATAAAACTATGATGAAATCTGGCAACAATCATCTCAGCTGTTATTTGATAGGTAATGTGGTAATATCCGAACTCATGTCATGAATTTGATTGTTGTACTGATTGTCAATAAACAATAAACATATGTTTTGTGTTTTGAATTATTTTGGGATACAGATATTTTTTAATAATTTGTAGCAATTGGAAAATACTTAATATGACATTTATTTCTTTAAAAATAAAATATATTAATGATTAATGTATTGAACATTTTTTTTATTTACTTCGATGTGACTTCGACAGTCAACGCGTTTTATTTATAATGCGTAATAATTAAGATTACGCAAGTTTTTAATTACTCAATCACGCAGCCGGCAGCATGTAGGTACATATTTAAAATTAAGTGAATTTTAAAAGTGTTGGTAGGTATGGTTAAATAACATTCCGATTCGCAAATTTTATATGAAGGGCATGGTGAATAGGTACATTATGTTGAAGCTTTGAAGCACAGAGCAAGTAATATAGTACTTTGAAGGTGTTTATTCTGTAAGTGTAGGTTTCAATAATAATAAAGAAAGTAAATAATAAGAGCTCAAATTGGAAATGGAGTTTACCTAATTGATTGCAATAATTATGAAATGGAAAAAATTAAACAAATTTGTTTTTTTATAATTGCAGATTCTAAGTTGCCATATTAAATAAAAAAGTATCAATATAATTAACACAGATTTATTTGCAGAAGTTTGAGAAGAAGCCTGAGTGAAGGCTTGTTGATGTGGGAACTGCTAAGACAACTAGCTTATAGGCACATAGATGATAGAATACAACATATTTGTTAGTTAAGTATACCTCTTTACTTATATCTCATACAATAAAATTCTATCTTATAATAAGGGCTAGTCTAGAAAGTATATATTGCATTTATATATTTTGACATAAATTCATGTACAAAATCTTTTTGCTTGACAAGGAATACAGTGTATCTGCCATTTAGATATAAGAGAGAACTTGCTATGTTAATAGCATATAAAATTATTAACCAGTCTGGTACATGTTTGGTATCAGACCATCGATCTACTATAATTTTATGTAGTAGTAATTATATACATCAACCTAGGTTAAGTGTTGACGGACAAACTAGCCCTAAGCTAGATTTAAACTAGTATGTAAGACAACAGCTAAGCAGCCTTTTTCCATTGTACATCAAAATATTCAAGGCTTGGCTAGCAAATTATTAGAAATAGAATTATTTTTAAATCATAATAGTATAAAAATATTTTGTGTAACAGAACATTGGCTTAAACAATGTCAGTTGTTATTAAATATTGATAATTATAAATTAAAAAGTATATACTATAGGGCACATGCTATTCATGGAGGTTCTCTTATTTTTGTACACAATAGTGTTAAATGCAAAGAACGAACTGACATTGTAAGTCTTTCTGTAGAACGCACCATTGAACTGTCCTGTGTTGAGCTTGAGCGTTATATTATTGTTTGCGTATACAGACCTCCTTCCAGTGACTATAATATGTTTGAGACAGTCATGGAAGAAACATTACAGCGTTTAGGCAGGAGTAAAAAGAAGGTAATAGTTAGTATGTGGTGATTTTAATATTGATTTACTTTCACACACACAGACGGCAACACGAATAGTTAATTTGTTTCACTCATTTAATCTGTATAAAGTTTTTGATGAACCCACACGAATTACACCTACTTCTGCAACTTGTATTGATAATATATACTGTGATTGCAACTGTCTAGAAAAAAATATCCTCAATATACTGACTTCAGATCACTGTGGCCAGAAAGTAGTTTTGGAATGGGATTGCATACCTAAGTTTAAAAGAATTAATGTTAGGCCTATAACTAAAAAAGGCATTGATAAATTTAGAGATAATATTAATAATAAACTGCCCAACCTGAATGATCAATCCTTTTATAATAATCCTTGTGAAATGTTTACAAATCTTTTTAATTTAGTTCATAATGAGTTTAAAGAAATATTTAAAGTTAAATCTTTAAGTATCACCAAGGATTTACCATTTAGTCAATGGGCAACACCTAGTATACACAGATGCAGGAACATTCTATATGAGTTATATGGCATGAAGCAATATAACAAAGACTTGTCATTCCATAATTATGTTAGAAATTATTCAAAAACTTTTAAAAAAGTTTGTTTCACTGCCAAGTGTCTATATGTCAGAGATAAAATACGCAACTCTGATAACAAAGTTAAAACAGTTTGGACAATTATTAATGGTGAAATGGGCAAAAGCCGGACAAATAGTACCATAAAACTTGTAAATGCTGGCAGGGTCATTGACAAAAGTGCTGATGTTGCGCTTGCTTTTGAAGATTTCTTTAGTAGTGTCCCTGTTAGTATTACTAAAAAATTAAATTCATCATCAGTGCTTGCGGAGTCCTATTTGAGGGACCATGTTGCGGAGTGTAATGTATTATTTGAATTGCGACATGTGACTGCAGATGAAATTGTTAAAACTTTTAAAACATTAAACTTAAAAAAAACATGTGATCTCTGGGGAATGTCTGTGAATTTAGTAAATAATATTATAGAAAACATTGCCAACCATTTAGCGTTTATATTTAATCAATGTTGTGACTGTGGTATATTCCCTGATTTATTAAAGTTTAGTAAAGTTATTCCTTTATTCAAAAGCGGTGACCAAGAAGACTGTAATAACTATAGGCCTATTTCTATTTTACCAACTTTGAGCAAAGTCTTCGAGAAATTGATTTTAAACCAATTATGTAGTCATTTTGTTTCAAATGGTTTACTGCACGCCAAACAGTTTGGTTTTACAAGGGGGCGCTCTACCACTGATGCTGGAATAGCTCTTTTGTCACATATATATAAAGCATGGGAAAATTCAAAGAATGCTTTGGGGATATTCTGCGACCTTTCTAAGGCTTTCGACTGTGTAGAACATTCCACTCTATTACGGAAACTAAATTTTTATGGTATCAAAGGTTTATCTCAGGACCTCATAGCTTCATATCTTCAGAACAGGGTACAGACCGTTGTTGTTAATGGAGAGAAATCTTGCGGTGCGCCGATTAACATTGGTGTTCCGCAGGGATCTATCTTAGGACCGTTTTTGTTCTTAGTGTATATTAATGACCTACCTTATTATTTGCAGGATATGTGTGAAATAGTACTGTTTGCAGATGATACCTCATTAATATTTAATGTGGATAGATATGACACAAATGTTGACGAAGTAAACTCTGCTCTTTTACGCATATCTAATTGGTTTAATGCTAATAATTTATTATTGAATGCAAAAAAAACAAATTGTGTAGAGTTTATCCTTCCAAATGTAAAAAAGGTCAAAAGGGATATCATTTTAAACGGGGAGGTATTATACCCTGTCGAGTCTACTGTTTTTCTTGGTTTGACACTAGATGAGAAGCTACAATGGGGGACCCATGTTGCCACCACCGCTGCTAAGCTCAGCTCAGCTGCATATGCAGTTCGAAGAATAAGGCATCTCACCGATGAAGATACGGCTAGATTGGTTTATTTTAGTTACTTTCATAGCATTATGTCCTATGGAATTCTACTATGGGGCAGGGCTGCAGATATAGAAACTATATTTATATTACAGAAAAGAGCCATACGCTCTATATATAATTTACGTGCTCGGGACTCACTAAGAGATCTCTTTAAGAATATTGGTATCCTCACTGTACCATCACAGTATATATTTAATAATGTTTTACATGTACACAAAAACGCGGACTTACACACAAAAGTAGGAGATAGACACTGTTATGGCACAAGGAATAGAAATAAAATTGAAATGCCATTTTATAGGTTAGCTAAAGTTAAAAATTCATTTATGGGCCAAGGTATACGTTTTTACAATAGAATTCCTCATAGTATTAAAGAGTTTAGTAGTGTTAAATTTAAAACTTATTTAAAAAATGTATTAGTTCAGAGAGCCTACTATAGCATTAAGGAATATATGGAAGATGAAAATCCATGGAGGGTTGTCGCGTAAGAATAACAGGACAGTTCTTTGGCATATTATGATAATATATAATATTATGTAGTTACTTAGATGTAAGTAACATGTAATGTAAAATTATATTGTATATGGACATGACTTTAAAAGAGCAACTATGGAGTTTCTTGCCGGTTCTTCTCCATAGATACTGCTTTCCGAATCGGTGGTAAATTTAAAGAATGTAATGACGATTCAAAAGTGCTTCTGGAAGAAGTCTAATTGAATAAATAAATGTTTGAGTTTGAGTTTGAGTTTAAGTTATAACTTTATTAAGAACAAAACAAGGAATAAGATAAATGCATGTTTATTACAATTTAGCTAAACTCAAATAACATTACCATTCATTGAGTGTAGATGAGTAAAAGCAATCGGCATTTGAATAACTCCAAGATGCAAAATAAATGCAAAAGAAACAAAAAGCAATAATAGTAAGAAAACTTTACGTTCAAAAGTTTTCGCTCCAAGTGCCTCCAGGTCAATAAATGTTATGAAAAGAGAAATTAAGCCCTCTAAAAGCTATCTCTATCAATAGAAGCAAGAATCCATTAAATGATCTTAAATATAAATATACGCCAGCAATTTTTCCTTTATCTTTCCAACCCGATTCCCAATAGCACAAAAGTGCCATTTAGGTACACCCAATAAAAATGTTCAAACCCTACATTTGAAAACTTCGTCCAATATTCTTAAACTTATCGTTGAAAGTGCTTTTATCGTTCTTCAATTTCTTCACGATTGAATTGACATAGAATCAATTGCAATGAAATTAAGAATTCATTTGGTTTCACCCCCACGAGGCGTGTCGTGAGCCAAGTTCAGAAATCCTGGGAGGATGCTTCGTAGACGCTCTAATTCTGCGGGAAATATCTCATTATCTTAGTTTAACAATCTATTACTGGAAGATAATATCATGTGAGAATTATTGAATAGATTCCTATTCTATGTATTTAATTAATTATTAGATAATAATTGTTCACTTTTGATCAAATGATTGAGGTAAAGTACAATATTATATTAATACAGAATTGATGTCTCTATAATAATGTATGAAACGCTTAATAAGAAATAATGTATTTGGAAACACATTACTGCTTTGTACTTAAAATAGTTCAGAGTCATCTGACCATTTCTGACTAAGTTCTACCGACAGCACTCCAACTACGTGTATAAAACAAAATAATAAACATACAATGCTATGAAAATCATCTTGTTTTTGTATTTTGAAACCATAAGGTAGAATGTGCCTACTCAGATTAAATAGCCATAAATTATCTGGTTGTGACGTTTAAGTAAAACACATGAGATGTTGGAATGGAAGTGAAACATAATAAGAGCAGATATTTAACATAGGTACATAATTGTTAGAAAAAAAAACTGTAATCTATTTACCTCATATTCAATATGGACAACTCAGATTATAACTATTAATATTTAAATTAATATGGTCCCACACAAATATTGAGCTCGATTTGTCACTAATTTCGTAGCTCCAAATTAAATTCAATTCAACACAAAATAAAGTTTAAATTCACTAAAGTTTAAACAGCTCGATATTTTTAAAGTAACAATTGAAAAACGTATTATGTCCCCTTGCATTGCTTTTGTCCCGTAATGTGATAAGAAGCGTTTGTTCCGTATTAACGTGGGTTTGCATGGGAATTTAGGTCGGAACATATTCGAGCTAAATCTGGTTACTTTCGAATGCTAAAGGCTTTCGCAGACCGGGACGGAATAGCATTTTGCCGTGTCCGTATGCACCCAAGCCGCTTAATTTATACAAGCTTTCCACCCGCTTCTTCGCCCGCTTTGTCTAACTTAACAAATTATATACTAAAACCTTTTTCATTTTTTTTTGTGTGGTGTCTCTCAATGTTAGCCAGAAGGGCTTCTACATTTTAACGCGGACGCGGGGGTGAACTGAAGGTTCACCCTGGTAGCGACATGCACTTGTGCATGTCGCTACCAGGGCTACCCTTGACGGGGACCACGAACCTCGGCTTGAGCTGTCGCTTGAGTGGAGGAGGCCAGAAGGGCCCTAATCGGACGGGTACCTTCTTCAAGAACTACTGTATCTGTTGAGTAATTTCAAAGATTTTAAGCATTCACACATACAGACGACCGAAAGCGACTTTGTTTTATGTTGATACTATGTTATATTATGTTAGAATGTCCATTAATAAAAAATTAAATCCCTTGCCACGCCGCGCCGTCCGGGTCTGCGCAGGCCTTTATGGAAAAGTTTATATAACAAGGGCCAAAAGTATTTGTACCTACCCGACGCGTGAAAATGTTGGACTTGTGTTTAGCAAATGGTAATTTGTTTCATTTCAATTTTATCGCCTTGAGAGTTTCTCGAAATATTTGCTCGCGATTTGATTAGTATTAAATTAATATTTTTCATTAGCTTACGAAAACAATATCTTAATATTAAATACGTAGGTAGTGGATAGACGAAACGAGAATTTTTGTCAACAAGATTATCCATTAGAATACTGTGACATACTTTATTGTATTTTTATATATTTACAAAAAACACGTCTAATACAAATTAAACTTCTTAAATTTTTACATATTATCTATAAATTCATTTTTATGGATTAAAATATATGGACGAATAATTACCGTCTCAAAATATAAATTAACATTAAAATAGTTCACGAATTCCTTAAATTTCAGTTTTCCCAGGATTTGGCTTTGAGCCAAAAAGTTTAATATGTTTTTAGAATAGGAAAGTAATGCATTTTAAATGAACTAACTAAAGTTATTTGTATAATGGAATTCTAAATAATAGATAGGTACCTATTTATTACAAATTTCCTTGCACTATTTGTTACAATATTTCGAAAACTTTATAGGGAAACAGTCTTAGATGTAAAGCTACTCATATCTTTAAAAAGTATTTTTAATTAAAACATGAATTTAGAGCACATTGCCGTATAAACCTATCTAAAAATCAGGTTCTTCGTGTTTTCCTAATATTCCTTAAATTTGCAGAAAATTGTTAGAGAATATCATTAAAATTATGTCACGCATACATCAATCAATTATAATGTTTATAAAAATGTTATTATATAGGTAATTAAAGTAATAAGATAAAACGCTAGCCAATTTATTATAGCATACTTATAAAGTTTAAGTCCAAACTTAATGTTCACAAAGTAAGCTGTAGAGAAAAGTAATTATGTAAATCCACTAACATAATGCGAATAATCCCACTAAAATGAACTGCTGCAAACTTAAGTCTTAGTCCCACGATTTAAGGCTTCTTTTACATTGGCGTGAAAACGCCATCAACTAAACCACGGCGAACCAAGCTGGACTATTTTCTTTCTATATTTTCTCGCGTTTGATTTTACCTGAGTACGCTTTAAGTTCTTAAAATAGTGTATTTACACGTATTCAGTTTCTTATCTAAAGAAAAATATTAAGTTTGTAGGTATAAGGGTAAGTACCTATTTAATATTATGTGTCATAAATAAAATAAAAAATAATAATATTTTTGAAAAATATGCCCATTTATAAAGTAATAGGTACATTATTATTTTCCTTTTGTACTAATCTGATATTGAGTTCAAAGTTCACTCGACTCTTTAATGATACACAAAATGAAAGAACTATAATTTTAATGGTTGCGTTTATTGTGTAGGTGTTGTTTAATGCGTGGGTGAAGATTATCCTCCTATCTTCAATTTACGTTGTTTTACACACCCACGTTATAAATAAAATAAACGCACGTATCGTAGCTGCCTTACGAAAATTCGTCTTTTAAATCAGAGCACTGAAATAGTTCGTCACTAGAAAATAAATGTAAAATTATAGTAGGTATGTAACCAACTTTAATTACATCCACGATGGAAACTTCTTTCTAACCGAATAATTATATTGTACAACAGTAGCCAGCTATATTATAATTCATTAAAAATGAATCAAATTACCAAAACAAAATTTCTTGTGTTCTTGACAATGCATTTACTCGTATACCTAACGAATAACCAACACTGTCTCTACTGATTACAAATTAAATACTTCGAACGGAACAACAACTATTTTTTACCTATTTATAAGCCCAGTGATCAAAATCCTGCACTATAGACTGTGTCACAGATTCAATAAGGCACAAAAATAACGAATGAAACATTTGACATTGAGACCGGAATCGTTATCAGCTGGCATTGAATTCAGTGTATTTTTACGAGCTGAAAGCTAACCGATTGCATAATATCTCGGTCAAAGAATTGATTTGCTTCATTGTTTAAACTTGATGTATTTTTAGTTGAAACTACGTAGATAGCTAGCTACGTAGATAGATATTAATATTAATAATTAAAACTATGCTCATTATTAATTTAACCTTTGTAATTTGCCTGCGTGATAAGCTTTTTTATTAAGCTTTTGTTCTAAATATATAAAATCTAGATTTGTATTACTTCGTTCTGACAGTTTGTCTGTTTGTACATCTATCTGTATTTTATAGCGATTGGTATCTTAAAGTTAGAAGAAAATTAATTAATGAGTTAGCTATATCTGGAAATAAGAGGAACGGATTGCATTTTTTCCCGACTTCTTCTAATAAGAATCTTAACCAAGAAATTATTAAGTAGGTGAATTATTAAGAACCCTCCTGCATTATGAAAGCATATAAAAAATGATGACAAAGGCTAAGCCTAGGTATATTAATTTTACTCAGGTATATTAAAAGTTTTTAAGTGTGTCTCTAGCTCTAAATAGACAGTAGACACCTATCAAAAGTATTTAACTTGAATTTTAACGAAAATGCATTGTGAGTAAAAACGAATGTAATATCAAGAAAAAAATGCACAATAATCTATTCATTCTGTTGCTTATTAATATAATATGCCAAAGCAATAACACAAAACGTAAAGGGTAAAGATTTTGACGAATATTTTTAGATTGTAAAACGTATTTTACCTATAGTGTTAAAGACAATGTTTTCACTATATTTATTTGTAATATATTATGTTAAGTACTTTATTAAGTATCCAATTAAAATAATATTTTATTATGAATACGCCAGTAAAATATCTAAGAAGTAGCGAAATGTTTCTCAGATCTCTTATTTAATTTCTTGTCACACGTGCCATGAGAGATAAAGGCATAAAGGCTTAAAGGTAGACGTGGGTGTCTTGAACGTTAATAAATCATGTTATATGGATTATATAATATTTAATTAAGATTATTTTAGATTAATAACATCGCTTACGGAATATTTACACATTCTTTGGTAATCTATTTACATATTAGATTTATTTATTTATTTATAGTTGATAGTTTTATGTACTTTAATACATATTTAGATACTAGGTATTTTATAACACGGTCTTTAAAATAGAAGGTTGTTCCCTAAATATCGATAATCACTAATTAATATGTTTAAATTAACACGCATTTAAGACTGCTTATTTATAACAGGTTATCTCCTGAAATAAGAATCGAAATAATGCCTAGGACACAATCTCCTGCCTCTGTAACCAAGCTACAAAGTGAGATATTATAAGGCAACAAAATTCTAATTTACAATTTAATAATTGCAACAGTGTTACCATTATTATGATAAGAGGATGACTGAATTTTCGTAAAAAAGAAAAAGATAATACATCGGTAATTTTACTAAATCCTGACGTTATATGAGACTTGGTTATGGAGTAAGTAATTAGATTTCGGATACAGGATGATAAAATAAAATGCCGTATTTTATCGGGGAACCAATCGACATAACTGACTTTTTTACTGTCATGTGAGACGGATACGAAATTACGGATGACTTAATGAATATTTTCATATTATTTTTCATTGGAGAGTAAAGCGTAAATTATAATTATTGTAGAATTCAGCTGTATCTCTGTGAAGATGGGCATTAATCTTCTATCTATATATAAAACTTTAAATATTATATAACATTAGTGCTTCTGTGTAAAATATATTCCCAATAAAAATGGAAAATTTGTCAGTCTATCTTATTATTTTCACAAAATCCCCATCCCAATACAACATTTAACAATACTTTATTTTCCTGTATACTGAATCCATTACTTGATATACAGCAAAATACCTCTCATGCCGCACCAACGAATCAGTCAACAAGCGAAATTCCATGCCTAGCAACATCCCATCTCCCTCCAAAATAAAGTGTCATGCACGTTCCTAAAACTGGTAAAAATTTGAACGTAAAACCTTCGTTCTCTGTACAATGTAACAAGCCATTCCTGAATATAATATGAAGAAAGATTGTAGCAAAGTGAGACATTGTCTTTCTACGACAATGGATGCCCCGGTTTCATCCATTTTGAAAGTAAACGCGATTTTGTTTACTGTTTTAGGTTATGAAATAATTTATTATGTTTCGCAGCCATCAGTTTAATTACGGGCGTCCATTTTGTAATTGCGTTTGAATTTAACATGGTTGGAAAACTATCTTTTCAACATAATTGCTACGTAGTGCAGTGTGATGACGAAGTAAGTAGAATATTAATAGAGTTGTGGCCTATTCATAGCGGCATTATGATTTGAATAAAATATAATTATAGTCATATTGTAAGCCTTTCAAAACAAAAGAATACGTAAGTAATGTTGAAATGTATAACGAATAAACTGCACCCAATATAGTACACAATATGCTCTATAGTATATTTACGTAACTAAAAACTGCATTTCTAAATCGCTCATGTTTAGATGCTTTTACACCGCATCATTATTATGCAAAATATAAAGTAGATAATATATTTAAACTGTATGTTACCATTGTATTGATAATCGTGTGTGAAAGAAAGCATTTACATAATTACATTGTATCGAAGGTTTTCTTGTCCTATATATCGTGTTTACATAAAAACTACGGTTAACAAATCGAGCACTTAATCTTTGGTTAAATGCGTCATTACGATCGTCGGAATAGGTTGCCGCGGACAAATGGTACGGAAAAGGGTTATTTACCTCTCGATAGTAACAAATAACAAGCGAATTGTATCGAGATATCGATCCGTTAACAAATAGAAATACTTTCACAGTTCAGTTCTTTTTAATTTCGCGTACATAGGCCAGAGGCCTAAAGGTTATGCCTGAAATCTACATAATATTAAAACTAGGGTCTGCGCGCCTTTGTTTAGTATTTTTGCAATTCGTATGTATAATTTGCTTTGTTTTTATTTGGGTGCTATTAATGGACATCTTTTATGTAAATACACATGTAAATACGTATTTCACATTCAAGGAGTTTGCTGTAGGATAAAAACAGCTTATTCAATTTGACATAAATTTGAGCTCAATGTCACTTTCACCATCAAAACTGGATCAAAACGACTCCAATGATGCCACTCAAGCTTATATTCTAATCTGTAGTTGTGTAACAAAATGTACTAAATAGTGTACCAATATTATCAAGAAACATGCATACATATTTTATTTAATATTCCTCTACGCAGGCAGAGTAGAAAAATTACCTAGTATATTATTTACTTCACGCATCATCGTAACAAAGGTGTCTCATAATTTTTTATGGATATGGTTGATAAACCGGACATTATTTTAAGCTATGAAAAATAGGAAAATTAATCGTTATCTTTATTCTAACTTTACTACGAAATTTTAAATGAAAAATGCTTGTAATCAATAGGGACTATAATTTATAAAGGAAACAAAATTATATTGATGAAACCGTATAATAATAGCAGCCGAATTTCCCTTAAAGTTATAAATTACCTGCCATTGATAAAAGTTATTTGTAAACATAAGTTATGGAATGCGTAATAGAATCGCTCCGCCATCAAACTTAGTAACATTTCGTGGATATTGAATTCGTGAAGAAAAATAGAAGACATTTTATCTTTCTATAGAGTTTGTGTTTCGATATAAAGCAGGAAAAGATTTGGCAGCTTTTATATTTTGGAGGATTACGTCGGGACTGCGGACAGTGTTTCAAATCCTTTGAGATGGTGCGATTGCCTTCTGTGTTTGGTGCAATTGCAGATGTGTTTTTAAACAACGGATGCACGTATAAGCTAACAATTATATAATATCGATTGTTATATTATGTATATTAATATTTAATTACGGAAATTATGTACATATTTTTATGTCCAACTATTTCTGGCATAAGTGACAAAATACTGGTCCCATTAATTTGTTAAATATTATTAATTAATCATGCGCTTAGAAATTATTTTTCGATTACATTTTTGTACGATTTTTTTTTTGTGTTATTTATTATTTAAAGTAAATCACAAGTAAGTACAAATATAATAATGTTACTCTAAATTTTTAATTCAGCAAAACTACTAGTACAAGTAAATTATCAGTGTAGTGATTGTTTGAATGATACAAGTTACGAAATACGACCCTTGATTTCAGTTACTCGAAACTTTTCCCGTAGATTTTTCCTCAATGCCCTTACGGAACCTTGTGGGGAAATATTAACTTATATAACACGAACTTGGTCAATGTGACACATTCATGCAATAATTCCCGGTAATAGGTGAATATGAAGCTATTTATTTTAACCGACGTTTCTTAAATGATGAGGGTTTATTCGTAGCGTATATTTTTGTCAAATGATTATGAATATAACCCTATATATTTTTATAGTTTTTATGCACACATATTACGTACTTAATTCATATATTATGGATTACAAAAACAATAATTTCCTCTCTTCATATGTGTGATCGTTGTCATGTCTGAACTAATTTCTTACTAACCTACATTGTTTGTTTAAAATGCTAGGTAATATAGAGAGGCTTGTAAGTGAGATTTTAATGCCAGCTATCGTAAATTTGTAGTTGTAGGTAATATCAGCTATCTGCTAAGTCGGTCAGTCGTCAGACCAGCAACAGTGAACATTACAATTTTTATGTATATTTTTGCACATAGTTTACTACCCGCCTACTGTTTTATACTCCTAATAAAAAGCAGTTATTTTCATTTAATATCCAAAAAAACGTTATTTATTCATAGAAATTACTATCAAACAAGGAAGCATAATGTATTCATATGAAACCCATATATGAGAGAAACGATCCAATAAAAAATCTTATATTTTTGTGATATAGTTCATGTAATGTAATATGTTCTTATTCCCAGATGTGTTGAGAAATGGGAAACCTTATTGCATTCTTTGTGCCTTGCTACTGGAAAAACATAGCCATTGTTTCCCTTTAACTTTCATTTTATATGTCCCTTGAGTGATTGCAAGCGTTGAATATTTTAACGTGATGATTGTAATTTTGCTTCCGTATTTTCTGGAAATGAATTTGGATTTAAGCAAGACTAATAATTATATTTTATACTTACGGTATAGTATGGTGGAATGTATTTAAAAAACAAACTACTATTTGGGTTTTATAGAACATTTTCTTCAAAACTTTAAGCAACATGTATATTTAGCCAGAATTTGAATTTAAAATTCCCTTATAATCCCCTTATAATTTTATTGATTTTCTTACAACGACTATCAATACATACACACTCTTTTCTTCCTTATTGCATCATATCTTCTACTATCTTTCAATCATCTGAACAAAAGCTAACATTATTCCAATACAACCACATTTAAGCCACTTAGCATTAATATAGCGATCGTTTATAATGCTCTAATTATATAATATACTGTCTCTAGTTAATTAATTCCAAGTGTAACAAAAACCCCACACCCAGATTAGTGGATGGAGTTGAAAGGAATGACATGTAAACTATTACAAAAGGCCTCACTGCCATCTATTATAATATTCTGCATGAATTGTATTTTTTGTATGAAATGATGAGCTCGTGGGAGGTAATATAGAGGTATGTAGGTATTTTTAAATATTTTAAAAGGTTAATATGGAAATTGTGAGAGAAGTTAATGTAAAACCACAGATAACTAAATAATAATTACTTGATACTTCGTGTCTATGCTCTAAATATGATAATAATAGTTTTCCGCCCGCGGCTTCGCCCGCGTTTTTTTTTTCGTTTTCAAAACCCGCATTGTTCCCGTTCCTGTAGGATTTCCGGGTATAAAAAGTAGCCTATGTCTTATTCTGGTTCTTCAGCTATTTAATTGTAATCGGTTCAGTTGTTTTCAAGTGAAAGATTAACAAACATCCATCCGTCCATCCATCCATGTACATGCGTTTTACATAATATATTTGACTCGTGATTTTTCTTCAATAAAACCTCTCCCAGATATTGAACCGCAAACCAGACTGAGGAAAGTTGCTAATAGTAATAATTTATTCTATAATTTTATTTACATTTCCCGTAAACAACATTCAAGGAAATTACCTACTTTTCAAAATAAACATTAACTTAAATACTTCCAGCTAAAAACAACACAAGCATTGCTATAAAAGTCTTCTCGTAAAGCGCTTCTAAGAAAATGTTACCCTTCGATTTGCGGAATCTCAGCGTTCCCAAATTTCCTAATAATGGGTCACTAATAAATCAGTAAGAAGTCAAGCGTGTAATCACTCGGCGCCAGGTCGGCATAAATCAGCCGTGGTTGCAGCCACAGTCACCATCGATCATGCTATGAATCTTGGTAACTCTTACCATTTAATAAATATAACATAAATATGATACAAAAACCGTCAACAGACGCACGCAAATGATAGCAATATTGAACAACTACACTAGACTGTTGTGTTTGCCCCGCGTCTTACGTTAATTGGTAATTACGCATACAATAATATTTACATTTATTTTGTGTCAACTAGAGGCAACTGAGGCAGCAAAATTTTTCAAATTTAGCTGCCAAATAATTCATTATTGTTATAAAAAAAATTCATAGAAATCTAGGATAATTAAAATTACATATAAATAACAGTCATTGGGTTTCCAGAAATTTAAAATTCGGAAATTCCATTGCACTTTACCACAAATAATTATTTTCCGATAAAACAAGCGAGCGTCACCTGAATATTTTATTTATTAAATACAATCTAACAAATTGTAACTGATTGTTCATTCGTGACAAGCAAATATTTCTCGATAAAAAATGGCGCCGATTCGAATAACAAATTGACTTCGATTCTGCTAATAGAATGCGACGAGAGTTTGAAATAATAAATGTTTTTATGATATTGAATATTAATTAGAGCGTGGGCTGTTTCAATTTTATATATTTATTCAATTATTTTTTAGAATTAGCAATTTATAAATTGTTTCTACTGCGCTGCTTTGAAATATCATTATGTTTAATTAAATTACAAAAGCCCCTTGCCTTGAATATCTTGAATAACTATCGGTTACGCTTTTCACCCCATTTACAACTCAAACGACAGCAAAAGCCGAGGTTCGTGATCCCCGCAAGGAGGGACGCCCTTGCGCATGTCTCTACCACGGTGAACCAGGGGTCATCCACGCGTTCGCGTTAAGATGTAGAAGCCCTTCTGGCTAACATTGAGAAACACCACACAAAAAAGCCCAATTTACAAAATTCATCTTTAAACATTTCATATTGCACTAAGGATTTTGGTATTATATAAATGACCACTTATTACAGTTTTCTTAAAAAATAGTAACACTCTCATATTATTTCTTCGTCAGTAGTTATAGGTAATAATATTAAATATTCATACAATATATTAATAGTTTTAAATTTATAGAGAGAGCTCTATCGTTATATTATTGTTAAGCGCGTAATTTACAAAACACGGAAATGGAAAATGTAAATGTATTAATAAGCTTGTTATAACACGACACAAACAGACCATGTAACGTGGACAAATAATAATCAAATTTCAATTTATCGTAAAATAAAACGAAGTATAATGGAACGTGCACGAAATGTTCCAGAATGTTCGAAACATTACACGTAATAACTGATTGTATCAAAACAATATCACCTAGCTTTGAAAACACGTTTCTGTTTTGTACGAAAATGGACATTTTATTAACCAATATTAAATTTTACGCATAATTAATTTGTTCATTGGAAATATCGCGTATGTTATTTTAGATTTAAAGGTTAAAATTTGACTAATTTCCGTTCAATTGGGTATAAATTAGCTGCTTCTATACTAACATCATGTCAAATATTTTATTACTTAAATCTGTGTTTTTTCGAAAGCATTGCATTTACATTGGCAATTTTCTGGCTGGCTTTCTTTGTTGTTCAATTTGAAATACATAGAAAGTTAAAAAAATGTGTCCCCAATTTCTTCCAAGAATATTTTTACAACTAGTAATAATTCTAACTTAACCCTATCCCTATATGCTATTAAGCTAATTTAAAATTAAATAAAAATCGGTACAGCTGTTTTAGCATGAAAATAGTAAATACAAACAAACAAAGACTTTCCTTCAGCAAAATCTTTTCATTCACTATTTACTACACATTGCATAAATCTCCATTGCGAGGTCCGTTAAAAGTCAATTGGTATCGCAATTTTATAGCACATAAATCCTTAGCAACACTTATTTGTAAAGTCGCGAGACAATAAAAGTTTTCTTGTTTAAAACATATAAATTAAACGACAAATGGTACGTACGATGAAATCCCGCGCGTATTCGGGAAACGCATTTCAAACAAAAATAAAGTGATTTGTATAAGGATCGTAAATCGTATTTTATTTATCTGAATTCTCTGGAGAATATAAACGGAATTTTTATGGAGTTTTCTTTTGCTGGATTAAACCGTTTTTATATTTTGAATTCTAATCACTTAACTAGATTAATTGGAGTGTTTAATTATCATCTATACTTGTTCGTTTCTTACACACTAAAAGTGCAACTAGAATAACATAATATTTTTTTCGTTGGTATAATGTCAAAATAAACAAGGCTAATTATACTTATATTAAGTATCATATTAAAATACGTCATTACCCTTAGATAAGTAAAAAAAATGCCACTTCTTTATTTCAAACAAATTTGATTCCCAGAAAACGTGTGAGAGAAAATTCACAAATTAAAGTGCGTTTACCAACGATGGAACGCCGAAGCTTTGTCTTAATGTTTTTCATTATAAAGCATCTATACACGTTGTAGCAGACCCTTTCCGAATCTCATAATACCCGCAGGCTTTTCGATGATTAATGTAAGAACATAGAGTGTTCGTTAAATTTTTATATACGCTCTGCGGTTAGGGATCCCGAAATCTGGCTTAATGTTTCTTTAAATATATGTTAGGAAAGATAAAATATTTTCCCCGTGCGGTTTTAGATTTGATGAAACCGAACCCGAAAATGTATGTAATATTTTTATAAAAACAGCCTTGGATCTCGCGAATCAGTGTTATTTCAGACGGTGTTATATTTGCAAAGGAATTTACTTTAAACGCTTATTTGTTACAAAATGCTTTCACGCTGTATGCTTAAACGGAATTTTGAATCTATACTAATAGTATAAAGCTGAAGAGTTTGTTGTTTGAACGCGCTAATCTCGGGAACTACTGGGCCGATTTGAAAAATTCTTTCGGTGTTAGATATCCCATTTATCGAGGAAGATTATAGGCTATATATCATCACGCTACGACCAACAGGGGTGGAGGACCACGGGGGTGAAACCGCGCGGAGCAGCTAGTTGTTAAATAAATGTAAAGTAAGGTCAACTTATACGCTCTCTATTTCTCTATTTTATAAAATAATGATTTATAAATATTTGATTGTGTATACATCTTTCTCATTATAACAGACAGTTTATAATAGATTATATTGTTTTGATTTGTTAAAAACTTAATCTCTGCATCAATATAAAATTAAGGATAATTATTCGCCAAAGTATTTAAAACACGACATTTACTGATCTTAGTATAATATGTAAAATTTGCCACTTGTTAAATAATTAATTAACTTACTTAATAATTAAACAACGAATTGTTTTCGTGTTATAATTGATTGTTATAACACGAAAATCACACCATTTCTCTAACACACAGTCATAATAACCTGCTTTCACTGCTGAACTCATTCCTCAATTCTGCACCAGTATGTGATTTGTTTGTGTCAGGGATGGGAATGATAGGTGAAGAATGTAGGAGGTACCTAGAACTAAGAACATAGTGATAAGTTTAGAATTAAGTTTAATATATGTATGGTTTGGCGTATGCCGTAAATAAATAAATAAATAAAAATAAATAATAAAAAGCCAATAACTATTCAATATTAATAGAGAGTACACATATTAAGATTTATTATGTGAACACCATTAACAATGATCATATTATGACAACCATACCTGAAAGCATCATCGGTTTCACATTAAAAGCTATTTAACAACTGTATCAAAATATTATTTCATATTTCTGCGACGGAAATTAAAGCAATGAGGCTACAATATTGAAAAGTAGCTTAAAATTCAACACGTTATTATTTATGTGACGTTAATAAAATAATTTACACGAGCATTGTAGCCGCAATAATAAATTATCTTTCATTTCGACGCAAGCAAACACAGGCCACGAAATTTATATGCTACACCAACCTTATGTACCATGAAGCTGGATGAACAACATTCGACTATGTTGCTTTCTGTTCTGTAAATAGAGTTCAATGTCGTGTACATTATTGAAATAATTTAGTTGATTTGAATCTGTGATGTGGTCTTTGTCTTAGGAATTTCTTTCAGTGTGTGATAGACGTGTCTCTACATTGATCATTGTATTAGTTATATTTTGTTATTTTTATTGGCACTTAAATATTACCTATTTAATTATTAAAAATTTGAACGAATTGTTCAACTGCTCTAATAAGAAAAATAATGAATTGAATACTGCAGTAGAAAAAACATAATAAAAATAATTAGTTCTGTTAATTTTTGTGTAAGAGACTGAATAGAATATGTAGAACAATATTCACCTTACAAACCATTTCCAAAAAAAACATAAATTCCATGTATGAAACAGCTACGTTCACTAAAATCAGCTCACGATTTTTATAAAATGAGACATAAACTTGAACAAGACGTTATCAGTAAAATAAGATATAACATTGATTCCAGTCATAAAAACTTAGTCCCATCAAGTTAATATGCCTTTAATTTGATGAGCCTGAAAATTCGAATTCGCAATAAACCGGTCTTAATGAATTACACTTAAATTTTATTTACTGAGTCTCGGACAAAGAAGTTATTAGCCACTGGCTAAGGGTCTTGAGAATTTTGTTAGCTATCAAATTAATTTTACTTCGCTGACGGAGATTAACTTATCCATTGATCTTTTGACGGCTCGTAATTGGGTTTTTGATCATATCATTTCGTGGAGGCGTCGGCTCCAGACGTTTATTATAAGCATGCTAATAGATAATTAGTTCAGCGACCGGTGTCGAGGTCTGGCAGTGGTGAATACGATTTCAGAGGTTAAAAATTTATTGCACGATGTTTTAAGCTATGAATTTTTTTAATAAATATGTGATATGATTACAAGAGGTTTTAAATATAATGTGCTAAGTGCTATTAAATTTTAAAATATTGAAGAATAATGCGTTGCGTTGCGTTTTATAATGCCAATAACCTCATAGGAATTTAAATTTCTGAGGAAGATAAGTTTTATTTAATTTAAAATTGTTGGTGAATAAATAATTCTAAATTTAATAACGCATCCCAAATATTCTTCTTCTTTATTAAATGAAGCAATATGCAATATAAATGCAATTTCTCTTTGAAAATGTTATAAAGTTCCCACTCTTTCAACCTCTTCTCGCTAAAAAGTTTTGACATCTCTGTAGAACCACTCTGTATTTATTATTTTTTATTTATAAAGAAAAAAATTTTTTTTCATCGATATATAAGATACAATATAATATCCTCGTATACCTTATGATAATCCTCGTTTGCCTTATGTATTGTATAATATTTTCACATTGTTGGCTTCCTAAACTCTTATATTTTGAAGGTGACAAATGATAATCTTATAAGAATAGGTAAAATATCGAATATTATCTCCTCGCGCCAAGAAATAAGATGTATATTATATAGTAAGTAAGAAATAGTATTTTAAAAGTTTTATTACGTAGACAATTATTAAAGATTTCCATATAATATTATGCATTTTCCAATCTACTTAAAGCTTAATAACAACTCGGACCTTCTTCTAATTTGCAACAATATAAATCTTTCATTTCACCATTGAAAGTTCGACGTCGAACTAGCCAGTACCTACCAGATTCTAGTCACTAATCAAACAGAATAATTCAACGTGCAATCCCTTAGAAAGTTCATTGAAACACTGGTCCCATTCAGCAAATACGTAACATGAGGAGTCGCGGTAATCCTCAATGTGATACGTAACTAAATTAGGTCTTCGGATAACGAAGGGGTAGGGTTACCTCTCATCAAATTAAAGCCCTGCCTTGCTTTGAATTGTGCGTAAATCAGGGTCTGCACTAAAGGAATTGATTAAGATGCTTATGTTTAAACAGCTGAATTAATTATAATTCTTCAAAGAACTTTGCGGTCGCTCTTGGTAGAAAATGCTGAAAGGCATGTGTTATACAGTGGCCTACTGGCTTTGTGATTAGTATTATAGTGTAAGTAGGTATTGAATAGTAATGACGAGTAATTTTCTCAAAGGTTGTACGTATTTGCTATCATTATTTGATATTAAAAATAGGTACGATCAAATGAGCAACATAAAGATCATTACATTCATAAACTACAGATAGATTTTCCAAACAGAAATAAACCTCCAAGGAAAGCTTTAATGGTTCTGAAGGTGTGAATGAGCCAATCGAATAGTTGAAAATTAAATGTCATTTTTGTACAATCTTTGATCTTAGTAACCACCTGTGACTCGATAATTTCGAGCCGAAAATTTTCCAGAAAACTGCCGTAGGCTTGAGCGATAAAATATCAAATGATCATTCAAAATACCTATCGATTTATGGAAATACCCGTAATAAAATACTAAGCCGCGGTGTTCTTCAAAGTGGCATGGGTCGTAAAGTCGTGAACTGTGACCTTTTTAGAGGTGATAAACAAAAAGTGAATTCGTTTTGTGAGGTTATGTTAAGTATATTAGAAGAGTGCTTCTTTTGGTTTTTATTTCAATAGACTTAGCGTAAGCAAAGGTTAATAATCCAAATGAAAGATCCGTCATTAATTAATTATAAGTTAGGTTATGGAATTCGTACTAACAGAAAATGTTATAATAATATAGTCGAGTAAATATTAAAAACATATATTTTCATGCAGAGTAATTACACATTTTCTGAAAAAAAACAGAATCTTTATCATGTAGATATTATTTTGTCAATAGGTTGATAAGTTCATAACAAAAGTCCGATTCGTGCTACAGAATTTTCCTTCGTCGAAATTCTATATGATGATATCAAATAATATATATTACTAGCAGTCCGCCCCGGCTTCGCCCGTGGTACATATTTACGTTTTCTCTACGTAAGAACCATCCTCGTACTTCAAGGAATATAATAAGAAAAGAATTAACGAAATCGGTGCAGCCGTTCTCAAGTTATGCGCTTACCAACACATTTTGGGGTTCATTTTTATATTATAGACTAGCGGTCCGCCCCGGCTTCGCCCGTGGTACATAATATTTACGTTTTCTCTACATAAGAACCATCCTCGTACTTCAAGGATTATAATAAAAAAAGAATTATCGAAATCGGTTCAGCCGTTCTCGAGTTATGCGCTTACCAACACATTTTGCGATTCATTTTTAGGGTTCCGTAGCCAAAATGGCAAAAACGGAACCCTTATAGTTTCGTCATGTCCGTCTGTCCGTCTGTCCGTCTGTCCGTCTGTCACAGCCGATTTACTCGGAAACTATAAGTACTACAGTGATGAAATTTGATGGGAATATGTGTTGTATGAACCGCTACAAAAATATGACACTAAATAGTAAAAAAAAGAATTGGGGGTGGGGCCCCCCATACATGTAACTGAGGGATGAAACTGTTTTTTTCGATGTACATACCCGTGTGGGGTATCAATGGAAAGGTCTTTTAAAATGATATAAAGTTTTCTAAAAAACATTTTTCTTAAAGTGAACGGTTTTTGAGATATCAGCTCTCAAAGTCGTAAAAAGTATGTCCCCCCCCCTCTATTTTTATAACTACGGGGTATAAAATTCTAAAAAAAATAGAGGTGATGCCTGCTAATTAACTCTTTCAACGATTTTTGGTTTGATCAAAGTATCTCTTATAGTTTTTGAGATAGGTTGATTTAACTGTAATTTATTATATTTGCTGCTACGGAACCCTTTGTGCGCGAGCCCGACTCGCACTTGGCCGGTTTTATTATATATAAGAGATATGCGTTTTCAAAATCTTATAATATCAAATCAGATTTACTATACAATCTTAACGGCTTAAGGTCGATGACACTTGACGATGGACATGGTAATGCGACGAATAAACCAAAGTGATGGATAGTTTGGACGAGCTCAGCGGAGTGAAGCGAAGTATCCAAATTAATCATAGTACAAGCAAGTAAGTTATCTATACCTATTTGATTGACATTTGAAAATAACTATGGTTTGTGTGACGCTTAAACACAGGTAAAGTTTTTTTATAAGATCGCTATCAGCCATTTATTGTTTTGAAAGATAAAGAGTAGCCACATATTATAAGCTATTTTTTTCAGAATTACCTACACCTTTAAAGTGTGTCTATCCTGTTCCACGCAATGGATTAAAAATGTTTGTAAACGTAAGAGGGCATAATCTTTCTTATTTTAAGTTACATTAATGCCTTAGTTTCATCGCATATTAGGTACCAAAACTCAGTAGCAAATGAAAATTCTAGATCTCACTGCTTATTAAATTTAGCAAGAGCCATTAGTACCATCTCAGTTACTCCTTAATCCAGTACATCAACTCGCAACGAGGGCCAAGATGAAAATGAAATTGTCTTTAAACAATAATATGATTTACCCCAATCAACGCATCCAAGAGGATTAAAACCAACAATAGAAATTAGTGTTGCGAGAACCTTAGTTTGTGATACGAAAAATTCATTCAAGCGTATTGAATTCTGCTTCAAAGCGTTTTGATTAAGCCGCGGTTATTCCCCGTTTATTCAAATACCGCAAGCTTTATGCGCGAATGAGTTGAAATCTATATTTTTTTAACGTTAACGAGGGAAGGCCCGCTGACCAAAATTGCCATATTTCAAAGCTCATCCCGCAGTTTAAACGTCGATATTTTTGCGGCATTAAGGTAACCGCTATTTAGTATCGTAATATATTTTTTGGAAATAAACGATCATAAAGTGTCCTTATTTGCTACGTATGGTAACGCATACATCTATACATGATTTTATAAAAATAAGTGGAAAAATATCAACAATAAAAACAAGCCTTATGTACAATGCCATACCTCTCATAAATCAAAAAGTTGACTGGAATTTTTGAATGTTTATTACTCATCCAACTCCGAGCTGTTGAATAAATTTGCTTGACATTAAGCACGTTTTGCGGACGCAAATTCAACGCGTTTTCTAAAAAAATTTTTAGAGAGTAACAAGATACGACCTCTAGAAGATTTTTTATAAAAAAAATCAAATTCAAGTATTTAAACATACCTTGTTCTATGAATATAAAAAAACATAATATCTTACGTAGAAGCGCAACTTAAATGACTTGATTGTATAGAAAATTAATGTTAAAAATGCAATGGAATAAATCTCTGAAAATTACTTTTTTGACATACTTTGAAGTTATAATGTAAAATATCAATGTAATACATTTTTATTTTAAAGAAGTTCTCAAATAAAGCACCTTCAACACAATT
>CAJQZN010036113.1:26288-69984 GCA_907164685.1 Colias eurytheme | reverse complement strand
ATCAGCTAATGTAATAATATAATAGTGAAAATAGTTTAATAACGTTTGAAATATTCTACAATATAATATAGGAATAAAATACAAGGAATATTGTCAACGGCATGTAGTAGTATAAGTTTTTTGTAGTAGTTACAAACTACTACCAAAAACTTGTTTTTGCAGCAATAAAGGCTTATTTTTTTTTATTATTTAAAACTAGTGGTCCGGCCCGGCTTCGCCCGTGGTACATATTTCGCAATAAAAGATAGCCTATGTCCTTTCTCGGGTATCAAAATATCTCCATACCAAATTTCATGCAAATTGGTTCAGTAGTTTAGGCGTGATTGAGTAACAGACAGACAGACAGAGTTACTTTCGCATTTATAATATTAGTATAGATTGACCCGTCCACATTTTTACACCTAATAGGTACACACATTCAATATGAGATTTATATGTAATCTACATTATACATAATATACTTGTGAGAACTGCATCATCAACTTTAGACAGTATTATTAATAGGTATGTTCTATAGACTACACTCATTAAAAGTTGCAGTTTGTTTTTCAACTAATATTGAATTAATTTCATTTAAAAATAACTCACCTAAACATATTCTAACTGGTGATTCCATGATCAATACATTGTGGCCGGTCTGTTAGTGATACATTTTCAAGTTCGGAGGTTCGTACCCGTTGTCATTATTTCTGAAACAAATATAATTATAAATTAGTATAATACGTAAAGTCAATAGAAATAAATAGATAATTATATCTAGTTTTTTCTACATTTATTATATTGTTCTATGTATCCACACATTGTTCCCTTTTGAGTCGAAATTTAAAGGTACCTCGTATCTTTTAAGCTCTAAATTTATTTGAGTAGTTAAGTTAAAGCGTAATATATTTGACTTCCATATCTACTGCGCTTTTTCTAGTAACAATTGTGTGTTACATAGGTACAACACAAGTGTATGTAATACACATACTTCGCGCATAGGTCTACCAGAGATAGCATGGTACATATATTTACCTGGTAAATTTTAAAAACATAGACGTTTATCTTTACTTAGTTTATCTGCACATAATTTTGCCATCCATCTCACAATTCGAATTCTAATCTCTAATCACTATACCGAGTTGTTGAATAGAGATTTGTAAGTAGAATTTATTGTGATACTAGCGGTCCGCCCCGGCTTCGCCCGTGGTACATGTTTACGTTTTCTCTACATAAGAACCATCCTCGTACTTCAAGGAATATAATAAAAAAAGAATTATCGAAATCGGTTCAGCCGTTCTCGAGTTATGCGCTTTCCAACACATTTTGCGATTCATTTTTATATATAAGAAGAAGATAAGATTAATATATTAGAATGATTATAATTGCGACAAACATCTGGATATCTTAATATGTACTATTATAAAGGCGAAAGTTTGTATGGATGTATGGATGTATGGATGTTTGTTACTCTTTCACGTAAAAACTACTGAACCGATTACAATGAAATTTAGCACACATATAGAGGGTAACTTGGTTTAACACATAGGATAGGTTTTATCCCGGAAATTCCACGGGAACGGGAACTATGCGGGTTTTCCTTTGAAAACGCGGGCGAAGCCGCGGGCGGAAATCTAGTTACGAAATAATAATGGCTAAGAATATAATGGCTTTCAACGTCACCGCCTTATAATCATGATCGTTTCCATCAAGCAATATCACTCAATTATTGTATTCTGACGCCGGTATCATTTAAAATAACGATGGGAAAACAGCAAATAGACATGTTATAATTAACTTATAATCTGTTTACGTAACCGAGATTATGATCGTAATCACACGAGAGAATAACGGAAATTGAAGTATGAGTAAAAGTGACCAGATCTATTACACCTTAGACTGTTTTTATTGTTATAAGTATCTATTATTTTATTTTTCTGTCTGCGAATACTTTGTGTTGTTTTACAAATAGTTATTGTAATGATAATGATGTATGTGTTATGCAGGTTATAATAATAAATGCAATTATAGAGTCTGCAAATATCTTTTGTTTTTTTTTCTAATTCAACCCTTGAACGCCCCCTATACTCCATTGAGTGTAGGGGGCGACCGGGCGAATCTTTTTATTTTACATCATTATGTAAAATAAAAAGATTCCTCTACTTGATACTAGATGGCGCTGTCATTAAAAAGGTTAAACGCACCAATTATAGTATATTTTTTACATTTTCATAATATATGTAATGTATATATTATAAAAAGAATAGTCTGACTTTTACTTAAAAAAATTAAGCTTATGTCACTTCCCAAACCTATATCCTTACACAGATTGTACGGAAATCAGTTGAGAAGTTAAGGACGGATACACGGACTTACTTTTACGTTTATATTGCTGCTAGCGGTCCGCCCCGGCTTCGCCCGTGGTATTTATTTCGCAATAAAAGGTATCCTATGTATGGGGCCAGGGTCTACAGATTGTGTGTGCCAAATTTCATCAAAATCGGTTGATAGGTTTAAGTGGGAAAGCGTAACAGACAGACAGACAGACAGAGTTACTTTCGCATTTATAATATTAGTAGGCATGTGCTGGTATTATAGAAATTAACAACATTGTTTTATTGATTAGGTGTAATTTATAATTAGTGAGATATCAAAATGTAAGTAGGTATAGTGCGTACGATTCATACCTATTATCATCAAGTTTTGCCGATTCCCGACCTTTGAACCAAACGTCTAACAGATTTTATATATAGATATTTTTTTGTAGTTGTAATGTGTATGAAATTTAAAAAAATCGGTAAGAAATTAAACATTATTTAGATTTCTTGAAGAATTTTATTCGGTAAAAAAAAACCGGCCGAATTGATAACCTCCTCCTTTTTTTGAAGTCAGTTAGAAATTACATGAGATATAATCAGCCTTCCACTTTTCGCGATTTAACCCACATTCCCTGACCTACCAAAAACTCCTGATGTGATAATAATGCTTCAGCCCTTAATGTTCATATTGTGTGTGAAAATTTGGGTGATTATCAGCTCCTCATTAAGCATAATTTTGATACAATCGCTCATATATTTATTTGAAAAAGGACTATTTCGTAGTACAGGGTGTATTTGTCTATGGTACAGGTTTATTTATATTAAAGAAACTAGAGTTACTAGATCATTATTCTAGAATATCTTTTAGGCATTATGTAGGTAATCTAGGTAGCTATATTTAATTCCAATACGTTTTTTTTTCATATAGTCCAGATCCTTATACCTATATTAATAATAGTATACGCTATAAACTATAAGCTACTTAACTTTTCTCAAAATCGTAAGTAAGATTTTTTATTATTTTCAAACGTAGGACCGTATATGGCTTAAGTAGGCTTAAATAATAATCGTAATTATCATTAAAAGTAGGTAGAAGATACCTATTTCATTGAAATAAAATGAAATGAAATAAATTTTATGCCAATATTTTATTAAAAGCTTTCTGCTATCAAACAAAAGCGTAAATCCTTACTATAAAGCTAAATACAGCAACTGGTCTTAAACCAGGTTATCTGAACTTGTTCTCAGAATCTAGATTAGGTTCGCTAGGAAACTCGTAGTTACTTTCCTGCACTTCCATTGAGATAATAAATATTTGCATACCTGGTAGAGTGCGTTTCACGAAAGAGTTCCCCTGCCGTTATATTGGCATACCTGACTGTCAAAAACGACAAAATTTTTTTTTAATCAAAAATGACAGAGAAAATATTCTTCTTTCTTCCTAGCCTTATCCCGTATCTTACGGGGTCGGCTGCCTAGAAAGGAGAATATTTTCTCTGTCATTTTTGATTAAAAAAAAATATTTTCGTTTTTGACAGTCAGGTAAGCCAACATAACGGCAGGAGAACTCTTTCGTGAAACGCACTCTAGTTTTAAATGAGTAAAGCGAGATACACAAGATGGTACATTTTCTTGAAAATTGTATTTTTTTATTTAACCTTCTTCAAACCTACTAACGCAACGTCAGAAATAAAAGTAGTTATTGTAATATTTAGGAGTAGATACCTACATATTAAAACATGAAATCTCAGGAAAATACGAAACAGAAACATTTTTTTAAATGTCTAAAGTAAGGTATTTATTGGAATAAAAAAATATTTTATTGACTTATTATTAGTTTGTGGTAATATAGGTACTATGAACCAAACTCAAACTCAAACATTTATTTATTTAATTAGACTTCTTATAAAAGCACTTTTGAATCGTCATAACATTTACCGCCTATTCGGAAAGCAGTATCTATGGGACCGGCAAGATTCCCCATAGTTTCTCTTTTATTTTATTCATAACTAGCTTTCCGCCCGCGGCTTCGCCCACGTTTTCAAAGAAAAACCCGTTCCCGTAGGATTTCCGGGATAAAACCTATCCTATGTCCTTTCTCGGGTATCAAAATATCTCTTTACCAAATTTCATGCAAATTGGTTCAGTAGTTAAGGCGTGATTGAGTAACAGACAGACAGACAGAGTTACTTTCGCATTTATAATATTAGTATGGATTAATGAATTTGTGAACCTTTATAATTAATCATCAAATTGTTACTATCCTTATGTTCCTCGTATGTTTTCTTAACGTATCTTGTTCAAAACATTAGGTATAGAGTACACATAAACAATTATACCAACTGCCACTAACAAGTGAGCCCTGACCTTTCCAATCTAGGAACATCTGTAGGTCTACCATGAGTTTACGCACACGATACTCGCTAGCGATTGTAGTAAGCGGTTTGTATGAAATTTGGTACAGCGCCCCCTAGTGTGCCGTATTAGAACTAAAAAGCCTACCATGAGGTGCATTATAGTATACTACAGTAGATAACGTATAGTAAACTATACTACACTCGCTGTAGTAACCATACAATTTTTGCACCATGAGTTCTAATTTTGACATATGTCATAGTTTATAACTATTCGATGATAGATACGTCATTCACGGAAAATAATCTCGTGAACTATTCACGTTTACTATTGTAGTTACGTCAGACGATTTAACTATGTCAACTCATGGTAGGGGTACAGAATTAGTCACGAGGACGTTTTATCTCGCAAGTGACTGGGTTTCCTTTTTATTTTGTATTTTATGATACTAGCATTTTATCCTGATCATAAACTAGATACTAATTCACGAGGTTTCAGCTAAATTCTTTAAATAGTTTTGTGTAAAAAGTGTGAAACATAATATTTCATATACCTACTTATACTAATACATATTATAAATGCGAAAGTTTGTGTGGATGTGTGTGTGTTTGTTACTCTTTCACGCCAATACTACGGAACTGATTACAATGAAATTTAGCACACATATAGAGGGTAACTTGGATTAACACATAGGATAGGTTTTATACCGGAAATCCCACGGGAACGGGAACTATGCGGGTTTTTCTTTGAAAAAGCGGGCGAAGCCGCGGGCGGAAAGCTAGTATTTCATATTTATGTGTGTATGTGATTTTTAATGCTAACATGCCAGTTCCTGATGTTTTGAATTATTAGTCGAAAGTAAGAATAACAGAAAGTATATACATATTGTGTTAATGTGGACTGTGGTCAATAAAATTGACAATTTCGGTAAAAATAAAATAAAAATAGGTATATTTTTATTAAAGAGTTTTAACAATGGTACCAAAATTAATTAGACACACAGCACGAATTATTTTAAATTCATTCAATTATTCAATTAAACTGTAATATAATTCCAACATTTAAAATAAAAAATCTCGTATTATTACGCAGCAATCTTAAAAAATCTCTACAATAATTTTTCATAAATTATACGTATAAATATTAGACTTAATTACTTACCACTAGTATTTTTATCCTAAATTACACATTATTATAACATTAACTATGTTATAAAAACTTTAAAGGCGAATTTAAGCCTAGTAAATTATTTTTCATGCTCGTTTCTCCTACCACCAAAATCAAGAATTGTAAGCTTCCTCGCAATCAATACATTCCTATCATAATAAGTATATTATCTAAGAGAAAGAAGAAGAAGAGTTTGTTTGTTTGAACGCGCTAATCTCAGGAACTACTGGTCCGACCGACTGGTCCTGGTTGTAAAAATTCTTTCAGTGTTGGATAGCCCATTTATCGAGGAAGGCTATAAGGCTATATAGTATATCACGCTAAGACCAACAGTAGCGGAGCAATGCGGGTGAAATCGCGGAGCACAGCTAGTATTTTATATATAACTTAACTATCACTAGCATTAGCTACTATGTATTAAGTATTCTGTGCTATTGTGTCTGTGCTTGTGCTGTGCTATATACATTAAACTTTAGGACTCTATCGTACGACTATTGTTTAAATATTTTTTCAGCATTTCTAATTTACTGCGGTCTTGTACTGAGAAAAAATTAAAAAGAGAGCAATTTTAAATATAAATAATCCATTCAATTATTTAAGTATTGTACGACTGGAACTAGTTTTTACTTATATCACAATGATTTTTCAACGCTAACAAAGAAGCTTGGCTCATTTCGTGCTTTACGTGACATTTAAACTCTACTGGTTCATAATAAAATTACAATTTCATATTGTTTGATATACATTGCTTGTTTTAATAGCCCTTGCTAGTTAGAATCTGTGTTGAAGTAGCAATGGTTGTGGTAGGTGTAGTGATTGTCGTTCGTGGAGCGCACAAAGAAATCGTGACAATATGCGCTTGCGCTGATCTGCGGTTTAGAGATGTTACCGTTATTATATCGATTTTTTTTTGTGTTGTTTATAAAAAGAAATGTAAATATAAATTATAAACACACAAAAGTGATCATGCAAACATGGGGAATTGTAAATATACTGGACGGTTGTAAATAATTGCTTTGTTTGATTTTTAATAAGAATCTATATATCTATATTCTAAATTTTGTGAGTAAAGTCTCATTTCATCACTACCCTATTATTTAAATTCTATAAGAATCTGTAGTATTTTCAGTAAATTGTCTGAAAAAAATAAAATAATAATAAAAATTGTGATGAGTATTTTGCTTGCAATAAAGAATTTTGTATACTTTTTATTTTTTATTACCTATTTGTCTCAAAATTACCTGCTAAATTAACACAAATAGTATTAAACATGTAAATACAACACAATTTACCTGAGTCTAAAATAGCTTACCTTATAACTAAATATCGATAAATTAATAGCACATCACTAGTCTGAATGAAATTACATCGAAACAGCGAGCGAGACGGGAATTCTTAACGAGCTACAGACGCGTTCACTACACTACTCTACGATGTTTATGGACAGTCAAGTGAAAAAGCATTAAAATAAATTATTATTCTATTCATCAAGTTTTATTTATTTCAAAATATATAAATTAGCGCGAATCTAGCCTTGAGGACAATTATAGAAACTTAAATATTTCATTTGATAATTTATAATTGTTTAGTCACTCCAATTTTCAATTGCTAACCTAAGGTTTTGAAATCTAAAGAAAAATTCATAGTCTAAATATCTAAAAATACCGTTTGATTAAGTGCTCTTTGTGATTATAGCATTTCACCTTCATAAATAAATAAATATTTCAGGACATTTTCACACACGGCACGATCTGATCCCATAATAAGCTTTCGCTTGTGTTATGGAAACCAGATGGCTGATAAACATACATAATATTATCCATACTAATATTATAAAATATGCGAAAGTAACTCTGTCTGTCTGTCTGTTACTCAATCACGCCTAAACTACTGAACCAATTTGCATGAAATTTGGTACGGAGATATTTTGATACACGAGAAAGGACATAGGCTACCTTTTATTGCGAAATATGTACCACTGGCGAAGCCGGGGCGGACCTCTAGTGTATATATAATTTTGAATAAATAGTCTAGTGATATACATAATTAACACCCATACACAGAGCAAACATTGATGTTCGTCATACAAATATATGCCCTGGATGGGAATCAAGCCCACGACCTGGCTTGGAAGGCAGGGTCACTACCAACTAAGCCAACCGGTCAGTTAAAAACTTGTCTTCAGTATTGAAAATTCGATAAAAAAATATTAAAACACTTTTCCACTCGTCTATCCTCTCGGTATACAAAGCACGATCTATCTCTAGTACTGATGCAAGCCAACCTTACGAAATGTTTAGCAATCTAAAGGTTTCTGATTTAATATCCTGGCCTTAGTTCATTTAGTGTAATTACTTTCCTCAATGTGTTATTTATTGCGAAATAAAGAAATTAATGCCTCATATCCTTGTAGACATGTTTATGATAATTTACTGACGCCCTTACCTTCGTCTGTATTACATCAAGTTTACGGAAAACCCAATTCTCTATTTAGCTGTTTCGTAAAATTGCTGCAAGAGACAAAAAATATCTTCGCTTAACTTCATAAAGAGTAAAGTAGTTTCAAAGCTTGACGTTCATCACTTGATCACAGTTTGAGTTCAAATAAAAGATTCTTATATCCTGATTGAAATAAAAATGTAGAGTAAACAAGGTAAACGTAACTTGTTTTAAAATATTTTAAAATATATATAGGTATAAATTGCTTTAAGAAAATCCCGCAGTCCTTAGAAATTTCTAAATGCTTGAGGAAAATCCAATCACCACCAATTATACCCAACCTAAACTGTCCTTTTTAATGTCATGCTATATAAAAATGCGTAGAGACGGTGTTTACACTTTTACAGTGACATATCCACATTTTCATGTCTGTAAATAAAAATTTTATTTTCCTTCAATATACTTAACCTGCCATTAGCATAGGCATAAAATATTAATTACGGTGCATTTCTTTACACTAAAAGATCGAGAAAGAATGCTCTTTCTCTAGCTCTAGCTATATGTTTGTTTCATATAAATGGACCTTTACTCGATTATAGTTTCAAAATGTTGGCATTATGCAGAATCACATTATATTTAAAAAAATACGCAATCATAACCAATGTACAAAACCTTGATCTTCATGACTGAAAGCGCATAATGAGCATAATTGAATCGCTCTGTGCGTTTGTACCGCTCCGCTGCGTAATATAATTGAAGCTGAAGATCGCAACGGGATTCATAATGTTACTTTTTGTTATTATTTACCTTATAATCTTGTAGGTTGTTAGCACACTTATTTATCCTTACTTACCATGCTTATCCCATAACGCTGTGTATAGGTTCCTTAAGCAAAGCTAGACCTTTGAGACTTACTAATTAGAAAATAAATCATAGTCTATGTGCTTACTATGATACTCAATGTAAATAGTGCTAGTTTACGAATACTATGTTATAATAACATTGTGACACATTGGTCGTTGAAATATTTATTAAAGTGTAAGGTACTAAACTAAGGTCACTAGTGCCCTGGCGCGAGTATCAATCAAATTAGGACATCATTTAAATTAGGTCACTGATTAACGAGCAGCCATAGTCTTACAACTGAGCTTGCCTTCATTAACCCGCCATTGGTGACGTGAATTTGACTTACAGCGTTGGTGACCATGGTCTCACGCACCGGGGTTTTTGACTACGAGTTTATCTGTAATTTACGGTTCATTCTACTTTTCATTAGGATAGATATAAAATTTGATCTTCTATTGTCAATAAAACATAGGTATTTAATAAATCAAATCTCTTTTATTAGCATAAGACAACATCTTTGAAATAACTAAAATTGTCAAGTATTTTAACAAAGTTTTTTTAAAACTCAAACATAAAGCATTAATCTTAATTATTTAACAGTAAAATTAGGCTTAGTCAGTCTTATGACACTGAAAACATAAAATGAAATAACATAAATGGTAATACTTCGACCAAAAAAAAAATATACAATCTCTGGTTCTGGTCTCTCTGGTTCGAAGTCACTTCCAGATTCACTTTCCGATGACGTTTGTAATATGTCCTCATCAGATACTGCTTTTTGCAAAAGAGCCTCGAGACGACACTGATTACTTTCGTAAGACATGCTGGAACAGTGTTCACAATTTGAACAAGAAACACGGAATTTCTTGTAAAATATCGATCAAATCTAGCAAAACGCTTACTAATAATAGAATTATATGATTAAACTATAAATTACAACAACAGCTTTATCAAAATAAGTAAAATAAAAAAAATACACAATAACCATTTTACTTACTTAGTTGGTGACGCCGGTCTCACGCACCGGGTTGGGGCCAAAACTCAGTAACGTGCGCCCGCGTCGCTGTCGTGGGGTAGGGGTAGGGTAGGAGGCGCGAAATTAGGCAGCTACTCGAAACCACAGTGCAATTCGATAAACGGTGACAAAAATATTTGGGTTTCTTTAACTGGCCGGTCTCACAGACATATGAGGTCACCAATGGCGGGTTAAAATATGAATACGTTTAGCTGACATTATACATAATAAGCGATCATTCATTAATCCCTACATTCCGCTATATGTTCTGGAATGAAAATAACGTACTACTTGCGGCACGATAAATTAAAATATCTCTGTAATTATAGACGCAAGAGCATCTAATATTTCTTCTCCTCGACCTCTCTAACCATAAGAATAGCTGCCGTACCAACACCTTAACTCAGATACTAACATTATAGAGCTGAAGAGTCTGGACCCCCTAATTATCTTCAATACAATTACGAACCACCTTCTCAACTAAGTAATCCAGTATTTACATCACGTTTAACATAATGCAATATAAGATTGCTCTTCTAAAATTGGCTAACATTTCCATAAAGAGTACAGTACCCATCGTACGGAGGTTGCGCAAGCGCACAAAAACGCCTGCTGCGTTTCTGAGTAAGCATTTGATTTTGGTTTTTATTCTCATTGCAATGGGTAAATAAACAACTTTTTTATTTGTTCCTGATGAAATATTGTAATTCTTATTTTTGTTAAAGTAAATTAAGAGTCCGTGACGGACGACGCAGGTACGCGGTCGGTGTGGTAATTAATCTGCAATAGGTGATTTGCTCAAAAGTACTTAATGTTTTTACAATTATAAGTAAGTACGTAGATTTTTGAAAGATAGGTACTTCAATACATACTTAAATACTTCTTAAATAATTCTCGGTCAATTTCATAAATATTAATCATGTCGTCAGTTTAAAATTTCGTTGACACAGTACAGTTTTATGTCAATTGGCAAATAGTTGTAAATTGCACAGATCACACCTGTTAAGCTAATAAATTGTATAATATGCAATGGTAGGTATATTCCTACTCTAACATAGAGATGTAATTCAAAACTTAATATCCAAAAAAATAACAACAAAAAAAAGGAAACCAGGTAAACCAAACTTATAATTACTCAGCCATTTTTAATTACTTCAAAAATAACTCCACGAATCTTTATAATAACACAGCGCTATTACATTGCATTATTCAAACTTTTACTATCATACATACAGTAATCTTGTTAAATGTTCTGAAAATTTGAGTTAGACACTTTCGTTTGGGCCGAGAAAAGTGAAAATGATATTGTAATTCGTGACCAGCGAGCCGTAAACATTCCATCTTTATATATAACTTAGTTCAAACGTTCATATAAGGTCGGAACGATAAATTTATATCGTCAGTATATCGTTACTATATGACTATTTTTTTAAATTTGAAATTATATTGTGAGGTAAAAGTTAATAAATGTATATTTTATTCAAGCCTTTGGCTTATCTGTTTCCGCAATTTCATCTAATTATATGCATGTATAAAAGCGCTTCTACAAATCTATCATAATTATTTTAAATTTCTTATAATTTATTTACTATTGCATAACAGTTCACACTAATTTAAAACGCTGAATTTACATATTATATCTTGTTTGTAACATTCCCATCAATATTCATCATTCATATATTCATATATCAACTATATGTATTACGATACACTTGACGATACGTCGTCAACTAGTAAAAACCCAACTTCTAAAAATATCTTTTTTGAGTAAGCAAAGCATACGATTCATTTTTATTTCCAACGATATCTTCAAAAAAAGGTAATGTAGAGATCCGACTTGTGATACGACAAATATGTCGTAACTACTAAATATCGTATCGACGATATTTGAATAGCATAAGATGGACTTATATATATACCATATTTCTATCGTGTAAGTGCGTAGTTTATGTTAGTAAGAGTAATTTTAATATTACATAATATGTATGTATCTATTTAGCTTTACCATCATTATTTTTTTAAAGAACAATATTTAAATTTAAATCGTTTTGTTTATATTAGTTACGTAATATGTAAACACAATGAGAACATTAGAACTGATTTAATTAAAGATATAAAATATTTGAATAATATCATATGTAATTTTAAGCCAATAAATAAAAGCATAGGAATAACAGTATAGCTATAGTAGACTAGTAGATATAGTAGGTAGTATAGCTAAAGTAACATTAATAATAAAAAAAAGTTTCTAAGATAGTTTAAAAATATTTATTGTTAGTAACATAGGTATTTATTAATTTATACGGAAAATTCAAAGGGTTTTGGTCAATCAAATTAAATTTATCTCTAGTTGAATTCTTACATAAGTATCTACTTATTCTGTGATAAATAAAAAGCAAAATGTTCATATTGCATACCAAAGGGTAAAAATGCAGTGAGTC
Organism: Colias eurytheme; assembly: GCA_907164685.1. Lineage (NCBI taxonomy): Eukaryota > Metazoa > Arthropoda > Insecta > Lepidoptera > Pieridae > Colias > Colias eurytheme. The sequence continues at coordinate 57,424 of CAJQZN010036113.1, read as the reverse complement.
ACAGATAATACAATATTTGGAATATTTGTGTATTTATTATTTAGTATTTACAATGGTGGGCGGATGTGGATCATATAACGTGTCTGTTCATTGCATCATTGTGTGTTTGGCGCGGTTTTTTACGTCAATGATAAATTGATTGATTAAATATTATTACAAATTACAGGCGTTTATCGTTTGGAATTATTGAAAAACCCGGCGCCACTGAATTTGTGCATACATAAATACTGAATTTTAACACGACTTAGTCAGTTCAAGTCGAACATCATTTGGCACAATAATTTTACAAGTAAACGGACTTACCTGAAGTGAAGATCTATTGCACGCCTCATAAGCGAAGCGTTGAGGTGGGTACTACTGTCACTTCGCGCAAAACATCTGATTTTTCAAACTTAAAATGTCTTTATGTATCATACATTGCACTTGTAAGATAATACATACACACACATATTAAGAAAAAACACTATTTTTAACGTTCATGATATTTTTGATGTCATTTTTGTTATTTAAACTAGTTAAAAAACAGTTTAAAAAAGTTCTGTCTTGGACGTCCGTGTGTCTGTATGTGCGGATCCTTTTTCTTGTTAACACGATAGCGACCGAAATACTTTACTAATCGAGTCTTTTTTTTTCTCTTACGCTTGAGTATGCTCAGGAATAGAACCCTTTCATTTTTCAGGGTCTGATTCGATGTGGTTTAATTGTTATTAAATAAACAAAAATAATAATTAATAAATATTTATTAAAAAAAAATTATGAGGCGTGCACTTTTGGATTTTCCAAATTATATTGTAATTATATCTACGATTGGCTTGGCACATAATGCGGGGAATGTGGAAACATATTAATTTAGTAGGATGTCTTGGACCAAGCCAGGAGTATGATATACTTACTATTGATGAAATGCTTACAAAAATTCCCAAAATAAAAGATAACATTTCTAAGCAATTATAGTGACAACACATATTATAATATAATACTATACTAGTCGTTACAGTAATATAAATAAACAAAGTATTGATAAAGGATGTAATTCATTGTTTCAATTATTCGAGTAACCCTTAGCAACACAATGGTGTCCTTATCGCATCTCAATTACGAGCTATCGAATAATGACAAAATGATTGTACAACTAGAGTTCAAACAATTAACTGATTATTCACACGGTTATGTAAAATAACAGAACAAGGTCAGGTTAAACAAAGTAATTGAGATCACTTTCTTATTTATTGAATACTAGTTTCCCGTGATGCAGGATTATATTCTTCCAATTTGTTGACATCGTCTGCTCAGCATTTTATTCTTCTTTGTTTGTAGTTTCGACTTGAATAACAATATTATGCATACTTGATAAACAACTTTGTCTTTTAAAATATATTAAAAAAACAGTGATGGAAAAAGCCAAAAATATGCTCCTACATAAACACGTGTAATTAATAGCATTCTTTCATCACATCATGCTTAAAAAAAAGAGAAAAATAATAATTGATAGAGTTTTGAACATTGGTTAAAATAAAGTAAAATAAACTAAAAATCAAGTCTTCTACCATTAAGTTAGAAGCTAATCTGAAAGAATTTTCATTTTGAAAGGAAAGACTTTTTAACTGAATTTACAGCGAATTATTATTAACATTATTAGGAACACTTTACAACAAGCGCGTGGACACAAGCAGGCTGTAAACACAAAAGTTACCACTGGTCAAATACCACGTAGTATTGCTAACACAAACAAACACATAGTAAGGACAAGCGAAAGTGGTCAGAAATCAGAACTAATAGGGAAGTGGACACTTACGGTTACACAACAAATTGTGTCAAGATGCAAGGTTTGGTTTTGGTGCGCTATGACAGCTATGAATAAAGTGTTATGAAATTATTGCTTATCTGTTAACTGTTTGGGTACATGACTTAGCAATAGTACTGATAATATATGCAATAGTCCTTAGTCAAATTCATAACTAAGTAAATAATTTGTTTGTTAGTTGACTTTGTATTTGGTAGATATCAAATGGTTATCAGAAGAAATACGTGGTATTATTACAAGCTTCATGGTACCTAAAGTAAGTCGTAAATGCTGAACTGAACAACTAAATCCTGGTCCTTCTCAATATTAATTTAAAAATAATATTTTGATCTAAAATACAGGTACTATGTTCAGTTTAAAAAATAAATGTTTACCGTCGATCAAGGAATCATACATGAAGTAAGTATGGTATATAACACAGGTATTTAATCTCTGTTAATTAAGATCAATTTAATTTCAAATCAATCCTAGCCCTTACGATTAAACGCATATTTCTTTTAACTCTTTAAATATCTTAACATTGCAAGTAGGAAATAAACCAGTTCTGTGAACAAATCTAAGAAACAAATCTATAATTAATACGGTACGGAAACTATGGCCAATATTAATTTAATTAAAAATTTCACGTTTCGCAAAACATTTTGCAATCGATTTGGGTACGGTTGTATTTCGACAAATGTCACGTAGCATGCTGAACCGTTAATTGATCTTATTTCGTGGTGACGAAGACTAATGTGACAGATTTTTTTAAAGATAATATTGGTGACAGATAATAATAATTATTATAGGACGTCATCGGAGTCTACATTGCTTTATTTGCGACGTGCCTGCGACAATGGAGACTTGTAATTTTAACTATTGTTTGAAAGTTCTGTTTTGGATAGGTTACGTTGATAAATATTGGTATAGTCTACAAAAATAAAATCTTCTGTTATTTCCAAGTTAAAACCATAGAAACTTAATTTTTGTAATTCATTATTATCTACAACCCATATACATATTATATATATATATAATAGCATTAGTGAATCAAATTTGAACTTCTGGTCTTCATATCGTAAATCTATGAATAACAATAATAACAATTCACAACAAAGGAAAATGAAAATGATAGACAGGCATTCTTATCCAAAGGTTTTTTTTATGAAACGTTAGTATAATATTCATTGACGTTCTTTTATGAGTATTTTCGAAGGAACAGTCATCAGATGATTAAGTTTGATTACAGTAAGTTTGGGTGCAAATCAAACAACCATAACCAAAAGTAATAAGTTTAATACGGCACAATAACTACTGGAAAGTCACCAAGTATTTCACGCCACAGTAATGAGGATATTAGTCTACTTTTCGACAATTTTGATAACACTCGTTTTACGGTGTAGGCATTAGGCGCAGTATTGTGCTCGAATAAATGACTACATGGCAGTATGAATATGTCAACGGGCAATGACCAGATTATTATACCAGACCTATCCAATCCGCTGTTACTTTTAATAATTCCGGTTGTTGAGCTACTTTATTGTTTACACATTTATATTCATCTACATAATTATATATTTTTTTTCTTTTTTTTTTTTCACAATAGGCTAGCGCTTGGCCACGATCTCTCCTGATGGTAAGCTGAGATGCGGCCTAAGATAGCGCGTGCTTAGAATGTACCTGTACACAAATGTAAATTTCTATTATTTTTATCAGGTAAAGGATTACCCGTTTAGCGATATGGCCCATGTGTTTATATATCAAAGCAAAGTTATAATCTAACAATAAATATTTCAGTTCAGTTTTTCCTTTCAGCACAATCCAAAATTGTGCATTAAGCACTACTCTCTTTCTTTATTATTTAGACAGGATGTCAATACTTTATGAAACCTTATAAAAACAGTACATTCAGTTTAACTGTACATTTAATTTGTCTTTAGCAGAAGTCTCCACTGTAACGCAACCAATACATTTTCTAAATCTTGTAATTTCCGACCTACGACAACATAGCCAACTGAAAGCGACTCAATTGTTCTCCTTAACAGGCCTTACAGTTTTTGCAATAAACTGGCTAAATATAAGTAGATCACGTATTGTGCAGATGGATGTGTGCACAGAAAGCGTGGAGCGCGCTGGACCGCGACCGCTTCGTGATGAAGACAATAGCAAATGCTGTAGGTATACCGCTGCTGTACAGTGTACAGTGAATATAAATAATAATAACCTACGCACGATTGCAGCATAGGGTTGTTTACGCACTCTACTCGACTAGTTTTGTTCGTATGTAATGTTTGAAAATATCTCGATAAAAACTAATCAGTTTGATCACTTTTTTACTGAGATAGATTAGGTTTTGCCGAGTAATATGCATAAACAATACCTCATCTAAGAGTCCGACTCGTGGCTCAAATGGTATAGACTTGGGAAATTCGCTTCCTGGCAACCTATTGCTTCAATGGTGCGCAAGTTAGTTTGCCGAAAAGGCTAAGCTTCTCATTCCTTAGTTCGTATTATATTTACCGTGCCTGAATCCATGGCAACGGTGTAGTGTTGTAGAATGGATAACGCATGTTTCCAGCAAAATTTTTCATCAATTTTTAAGCTATTGCACAGCTTCTATCGCGGGCCTTGAGCGCGGGGACCGAATCCAGAAATTGCGTAACGAAAAACCTCACGCTCCCCACGGGGACGGGCGCGGAAGTGTGGCTTGAAGGCATAGCATGCAATAGCTTTACCGCGGCAGTCCCCGAGTGCCACACGTCTTTTTACTCAACAAAATATGTTGAGTATGAATGAATTGAGCTGGATCGAAAAAAGCTTAATCAATACTAATATTATAAAGCTGAAGAGTTTGTTTGTTTATTTGAACGCGCTAATCTCAGGAACTACTAGTCCGATTTGAAAAATTCTTTTGGTGTTAGCTAGCCCATTTATCGAGGCAGGCTATATATATCATTACGCTAAGACCAACAGGAGCTGAGCCACGCGGGTGAAACCGCGAAGCATAGCTAGTTGTATTAAATATTATGTTGATTAGAGTATTTGGGTTGAGTCACCACGCATACCACTGAAAATTGGCGAGAACAGTCTTACAGTATCTGGAACATCTTATATTTCCTTACATTTTTATCACTTCTCAGTTGCCATTATCTGAAACAAATAATATTTATTTTATTAACAATCAACAAAGAATGATAGTTTTTGTTTGTTTGTTTGAACGCGCTTATCTCGGGAACTACTGGTCCGATTTGAAAAATGAAAAATTCTTTCGGTGTTAGATAGCTCATTTATCGAGGAAGGCTATAGGCTATATTATATATTATATAATCACAGTACGACCAACAGGAGTGGAGCCACGGGGGTGAAACCGCGCGGAGCAGCTAGTAGTTTATAAGTGTAGGGACTGTAGGGTTATGTTATAGGTACATATAGAGGCATGTTTTCAATAATTCAGACGCCACACTTAAAACAATATACGATAAATGCTGAAGTAGAACGTTTTTTACGCTTTTATATTTAAAACATCAATCATACTACTAGTCGATTGAGTAAATATAATTGAAGCGGAACTACCCTTATATGTCCAATATATCAAGACCTCCCTATTTCTTTGAAACTCTAGCATACAGAGCTCAACTTAAATTGGTCAAAATGTAAACATAAGTAAACTGTAATACTATCTCTATATCTATATGCCTAGGGTTTAAATTAGCGCAAAGGGTAAAGGGTATTGAACCCTAGGTAATGCGTCAATTATAGTTCATTACTGGGCATGTCATCAATTGCTATAAATGCTTATCGGACAATATTAAAAATACGTTACATTGTTGATATATCATGCTCTGTTACAATTTACAGACACGTAAACGGGGAATGACACTTAGCATACATATTTTTTATTTATTTAGTTTAGTAATGTAGTGTGTTTAAATCGCTACGTATAAAGCTTAGTATGGGGTCAGCGTGCCGTGTGTTAAAAAAACCCTAAACCATTACTTCCCTAATCTACAAATATCAGCCCAGAACTGAAAGAATAAACTGAAGAAAGTTTAGAATTAACCTGAAAGACCTTAAAGAAATAAACGAGGAGAGACCTTGAGAACCTCCTCCTTTTTTTGAAGTCGGTTAAAAAAGAACTACATAAACAGAAAAGTCTGCGTGTACCTGAGTGTTGTAACATAATATATTATATCCTTTCACTATGAGTAATTATTTATAAGAAAAACATTAGTACTATTACAACAGGTCTGGTACCTCATCTCGGTGCAATTATTTCCCCGCTTACAAATCCATTAAAGGTACTAACATCACAATCTTATATAATAACATGAAAACCAGTTATGTCGTCGATAGGTACAAACTATCGACCTTTTCGAATAATCCTTTAACATTTGAGTCTATTTAGAAGTTTGTGGCTTCAGATTCAAAACTAGATTTAGTCATTATAATAACTACGAAGTTAGAGCGAGATAAAATTCAGAAGTGCAGAGTCAATTTGAATAACTGGTATGCGATTTATTACATCTTACAAGGCTAGAGACGGCCGCAAATCTGGTGTTAGATTAGAAGAAGGACTTCTTCCCATCACTACATAGTATAAAACGAAGTCGCTTTCTCTGTCCCTATGTCCCTTTGTATGCTTAAAAACTACGCAACGGATTTTGATGCGGTTTTTTTTTAATAGATACTGTGATTCAAGAGAAAGGTTTTAGTATATAAGGTTTTAGATAAAGTGGACGAAGCCGCGGGTGCTATGCTAGTGAATTTATTTAATCTGTCTAGCCCCGGAACCAAAAACACAACAGAAAATCTATTGTGTCTGGGACCGATCGGGCCCATTGGGGCTCAATGGGTTAAAAGCTCTAGTTAGAAAAAAACTTTCAACATACAAATATGCTTTTTTGCCTTAACAACCCAGAATATAACATGTTATTAATGTCTATACCTACTGTACCTACATCTTTAACATTTAAATTGTATTGACTCTGCGTTAAAATAAACAAAGCAAATCTTCTTAATATATATAAATCTCGTGTCACAATGTTTGTCCTCAATGGACTCCTAAACCACTTAACCGATTGCAATAAAATTCGCTCACCATGTGCAGTTCGATCCAACTTGAGAGATAGGATGGTTTAAACATGTAGGTACCACGGGCGAAGCCGGGGCGGACCACTAGTTTTAATATATTAAATTACAAAGTTATGAACTAGCAAACATAATACTTAGTAATAACCCGAAACAATGTTTAACAAATCGATTGTGTTACTGTAAGGAGTAATGACCGCTACTGATTGATATTCTTGTAAACGCAATAAAATAAACATATATTTACGTATATAATCCGCTTTAGCAATGCGAATTGAATACTCTTTGTAATAACAAATTGTGTTACTTATTGCATAGAAATGTTGATGTAAAACACTGTATAAGTACAATGTTTACAATACCTAAATACATAATATCGCATTTCTTCATGTATGTTAAAATTCAATGACTATTGTAAATTCTATATCTAATTCGATATCTACTATTTATTTATTAGTAACAAGTTTTTTAAATCGGACATAAAAATAGTATAGAATAGGTAGTATAGAATAGTTAAATAGAAATAGAAATAGAAATAGAAAGTGTTTTATTTGCCACCAATTACAAAAATATAAATCTTAATAATCTAAGTAACACAGAACAGGAAAAAAAAATATACATATATAGCAATGGTGGCAAAAAGGACTCCCCGTCAGCAAAGCAGCAGCCATTAATTAAAATGTATTGCTGCACTGATTTTCAGAGGAGACAACGTGACTGTACAGATGCAATGATTCAGTACTAAATGATACATATATACTTAACTCATTACCTACATACTTAAATAGCAAAAGTTACGAAAATATTGAGTTGTTTCTTACTACAAAGAGCTGAAAATCTTCTCTCTCTACATTGCCAAAAACTAACCCAACCGATAAGACTAAAAATAAAAATCAGCACAAATAGTTCATACATTCAGCAATTCATGACAATAGATGGATTGATTTTGAATACACTTTTTGTCTAAAATACAATATTATATTACAGAATAATTCTTACAACTTCTAAAGTAAACTAGTCAATATATAATTAATGATTTGAAAGGCACATTCGTATCATTTATCATTTAATCGAGCATGAAGTCGACAGCGCTCGTTTGTTTTGGAATTCAATACTTACCAAATTATTCCTTATCCATACTAATTGTGCTAATATTATAAATGCGAAAGTAACTCTGTCTGTCTGTCTGTTACTCAATCACGCCTGAACTACTGAACCAATTTGCATGAAATTTGGTATAGAGATATTTTGATAACCGAGAAAAGACATAGGATAGGTTTTATCCCGGAAATCCCACGGGAACGGGAACTATGCGGGTTTTTCTTTGACTGCGTGGGCAAAGCCGCGGGTGGAAAGCTAGTTTTTTTATTAATTCTTGCATCAATATGTTAAACGATACCAATTATAGAGAAAAAATGTCAATTAGTTTCAGTTAGTTAAAATGCAATTTTTATATAGAACTTTGTTACGTAGCGTTTTAAAACATTTTAGCTTTTGAGGCTAAAATTATAAATTTTAATTTTAATGCTTTTTTACCGATATCGATGCTAAATTACATAAAACATTTAAAAATTATATAATATTATTATGTCACATTTTTGTTTACATAATGAAACGGCAGTGTTAAGATCTTCGATTTGAATCCAAAGTGCTCCAATTGCTCATTAATTAGGAAAACATCGTGAGACCGTTACGTCTAATAACTGCTAATAAAATTCAATGACATGACATTTGCTAAGGATATAGGTAGTAGGTAGATACTGTACTGCTCGCTAAACTAGACATATTATGTGGTCTGGTAATCCTATTTAACTATGGCTGATACTTTCCATATTTCTAAGGATTTTTTAAATGACTGCTTCCTTTTCAAGCAAGGAAAAGATTTTATTCTTTTTATAGCTTTGATCCATCTCGACGGACCAGATTTTATCTCAAATCGATCTAGATCCGTTTGGCTATAAAGAACAAAAATCTATTTTCTATAAAATATAAATAATCCATAAAATAAAACCTTTTCCTCCAGAGCTTAAAATTGCTGTAACTGTAAACTAAACTGTAAGTTCAAAATAGATGACAATTCCTACAAAAGTGACCACAATCGAAGATAAAACGTTTTGCAAAGAAATGCAATTAGTAGCGTGTGCGCAGAGAAAATATACAGACATGCATATGTATACAAGTTGCCTTTCTCTGAGATTCGACTAATTGCTATTTATTTATATTTAACGATTTTAACTAATTTTATTTTAAAAGATGAAGGTAACAGAAAGGAAACTTATATACCTACGCTATAAATATAGCCTCCTTCTAGTCCTGTACCAGTATAATACCTAATATTAACAAATATCTCAAATTGTGATAAAGAAAAATAATATAATCAATATACCTAGTCTACAGTCGATATGAATGAATGTTATTACCATGTTAATTTTATTGTTCAAAATAAAGATCTGTGTCAGTCATCTCATTAACACCAATAAATCCCCAGTGCGACAACTGACAAGGCGACTGCAAGTAATTAACTGTACTAGCACTAACTTTGTCACTATTTTTATTTTCTGAATAACGGTTTTGTGTAAAATAGTTTTTGTTTAGAACTCTCATTTATGTTCACTCATACTTTTAAGATGGTTTATATACCTTCTTGTTTTTAGGAAGTAATATTTTGGAATTGCTGAACCGATTTTATAATATCAAATATGTCGTTATACAAATGAAAAGCCTGATTATTCCTGAGTATCATTATAGAAATATTCAGTTTTAAAACATTTTATAGTTTTATGTATCTCTGCGATAAAAATAAATTGTTTCTCTATCTCTGAAAATGTTATCCAGTAAATTATAATTTTAAATTCTTAATTGTTCGTCGTAGATTTAAAATACAATTTCGAACCATTTTTTTTAACTCTATAATACTAAAGAAAAATACGTAAATAGTCTCGTCAACTCAACAGTTATCGAAGAATCGTGCAAAATGTAATTATGTTAAATGATCGATGATTTATTTATGATCCAGCGTCGTTTTTATTGTCTTTCAGATGAACAATTAAACCAATTAATATGACAAGTCTATAACGAGTGTTTTTCGTGACGATTTTTCAGTTATTTGCTTTTAAACATCTGTCAATTGAATTATTTGAAATGTATAACGCAACTCCTGAAAGTAGGTTATTTTTGCAACTGAAATGATTGCATTGGACTCGTGGTTTCAATTATTCTATGAGTGTCGAATAATCGAATTCATTTAATTGTGTATCATTTAAATATGTATTTCAATAGACTTGGTTATTACAAGTCAAATTGCAGAATGTCGAATAGAGGACGCATGACAATATAAGTAGGTAGGTACACAAAATTTGGGTGTTTTGAAGCCATATCATGAAGCCCTGTCAACGTACAACTTGATTCTTTTTCTATTTTTTAATTTTTTTCCTAATTTGAGTTGCTATAGAGTTTAAGCCATATTTATATGGTGGTAGGTAACTATAACTATAGGAAGTTTTAAGAAATGAGTGTACCTAATGCGGTTTAGGTGGAGACTTTAACTACACTTTTAAAAACCTATTCTAATTTTATAGATATTATATTTCAATAACTTAATTCCCACTTCAAAGCTATTTAACAAACGAAGTCACGGACAATAACTAGTTACTAAACGTTTCAAATAAAATAATATAGTTCACAAGCGTTGAAGTGCTGTCTGTCTTCATTGTATGAAGTCTAAGATTAACCACTACATGGTCTAGATTTCAATTGTTATTTCATTGGTCACACACAGTATACCGAGCTAAAAATAGACACTCAATGACTACAACTTTTTGTTATGTATACGCAGTATTTGAATAGATGAATTTACGTTCAACATTAAATGAATTTTTTATGAGACGACAAAAATGTTTATGTTATTGTCAAATAACTGTTTCTTTCGCTTTAGGTACTTTTTAAATAATGGCAAGTATTTATTTTTTCTGTTATTTTAATATGGTTGTGGCCTGTGGGTGCTATTCCGCTGCTAGCACGTTATGTTTTGAAGACATCACATACTAACATTTTTTTTACATTTAAAACGGGCTTCATAAAAATATTTGATACTTATTGACCATAGAACATAAACAGAGTAAATTTTTTTCAATCAATTATGATGTTATTTAATCTGTGCATGCTTCGACGTAATTATGGCAAGCCCATCTAATAACACCAATGATTACAAACACATTTCACATCGAGAGCAAGACTTTCATTTAATATTAGCCAGTTATCAGTGAAAAGATAGTAAATCACATAGTTGTTGTTATTACGTGCAACTAATGACATTTCTTGCTATGTCCGTGAGAATGGCGGGAAAATCCATAGATAATCTATTTGTTCGCTTTCTATCGCGGACATGTAGTAATAGTTACATATTTTAATAATATATTATTAATAATTAAGTTAAAAGCGAATATTGCTTTCATTGTGAAAACTGTTTTCCTAGAAATTTCATTACTCGTTTAAAACGCAATGCGTTTAAAAGTAAATATATTTTCTTATATATATTTATATTTTATCCGTTATAATATGTTTATCCAATGAAACTAGTAAATAAGCACATATTATAAGATCAATTTCACGCTTCTGAATAATAGCCATATCATTGCTTATATTATACAATTATAAAAAACACATAAACAGAAGTAAATAATTGTAGGAAACGATACAAAGATGCAATGATAACCAAGGGTAACCAAACGTCTCAGTAAGCATGAAGGCCGCTAAAAAACATCCTCAATTATTTAAGCTCTACAGCATCATGTAATGTTCTTAAAATGTGTGATTGTACCTTAATATTATGAGCTCTACCTAAGAGGTATGTCACGCTATCCATACTAATATTATAAATACGAAAGTAACTCTGTCTGTCTTTCGTTACTCAATCACGCCTTAACTACTGAACCAATTTGCATGAAATTTGGTAGCGATAGTTTGACACCCGAGAAAGGACATATGCTACTTTTTACCCCGGGAAATAGGATAGAACGGGAACTATGCGGGTTTTTCTTTGACTGCGCGGGCGAAGCCGTGGGTGGAAAGCTAGTTTCTTATACTATCTCAAACAGATGACAATTTATTTAAATGTAGGCTATAGCAGCAGGCAGCGTCCATGGGTGACAGAATAAAAAATATAGCCTATGTTAACCGAGAGCTTTCAAATGACAAAATTAAGTTTGAAACGATTGATTAGTTTTTCAATTAAATCGTGATAAACAAAAATCCAATTCATCATCACTCCTCGGTATACTATAAGTTTAGATAAAAATCTCCACCAAAAGGTCATTGCAGTGTTTCTGTTGAGAGCTCTTTGTAAAAATTATGTATTACAGTTTTTATCTCATATCCGTCAAAGCTTTTTGAAATAAGTATACCTAAGTGTGCTCACAAACAGACTTATCGTAATCTTCTTATATATAAAAATGAATCGCAAAATGTGTTGGTAAGCGCATAGCTCGAGAATGGCTGAACCGATTTCGATAATTCTTTTTTTATTACATTCCTTGAAGTACGAGGGTGGTTATTATGTAGAGAAAACGTAAACATGTACCACGGGCAAAGCCGGGGCGGACCGCTAGTATTACTTTAAGTTCGCAGTTTTTGTTTAAATGACAAGGTTATATCAGTATACATCGCGTAGCAAGGATAAGCTCATAAAATATTAAATACACGTTTTAAACAGTCAATTTGCTGCACTAAATATGTCCAAAACAATTGTCAATGTTAACTCCATGGTCGGTGCGGAGAGCGAAGCGGCCGCCGGCCACAAGGCCTGAGATTATTATACTCATTTGTTATAGGAACCACAGATTACAAAAATAAAAAAAAACCTTAATATCTATGGGAAAGTACAGATAATAAAAGACTGTCGTTGTAGTGTAGCATGTTCTTAAATGATTTTGCTGGTTTTGGATAAACGTGTTTGACATTGTGTTTTTGATAAATCTAAGAAATTGGTCACATATTATCGAGGCCGAATTCAAGCAATGTTGAATTTTAATGAGATGTAATTCGTATGTACATATACATCCTTAACACATGTTTAAACATATTATTTTTTTCTCATATGTGTGACATATTTTCTTACCTTTTAATAAACTGTAGGCAAATACAGCTAAAATTTAATCTTGCCAGTTGCCATAGAAAACATAATAGCAATGTACGATGTGAAATAATTACAGAGTAGATCGAACCTTATTTTTTTCTTTTCTATGTGTATCTATCTATCTTCATAAATTGATATAGTGGCAATATAAATAACAAATATAGTTCATACTCTCAAAAATAATTGAACAGATTTCTTGCCCACCATTTAACTATAAAGACAATAATTATAATTCCAAAATAGACTGAGAAATAAAAAACTAAATATTTTCCATTTATTTTGATTGAACAACAAAAAAACTAAAAAAAAGTTTTACAATTTTTTATGATAATCATATTATGGGATTAACAAAATATGCCGTAATTTAATATTATATATAATAGTTTATTTTTACATAACTGTGGTTGTTTACTATCGTAACAATTGATTGGTGGCAAGAACGTGTGGAATCCAGTGTTGCAATTATTTACTAGAATTCTTCGCAATTATATCTTGTTTTCCAACGTGTTAGTTGTATTGTATTATATAATGTTGAACTGTATGGTATATATTAACCACCCATTCGTCCATGTAAAGGTACTGTAAGTACCTACTATAGATCTAGAAAAGGAGAAGAAAGAAGGTGGCATTGAATTTTAGTCTGTTAAACCACAAAACTAGACAAAGAATCCGACTCTAGAAAACAACAGCTTCAAGAAAATATCAGCAAAAGTTTCACTATTCGGAAAATTTGATTTATTGTTACAATTTCAGTTACCTATATTTAATTATTATGTATTGGATTTTTCGACGTATTTACGGCCTCGTAAATATATGTAGACTCTAAATTGTAGAGAACATCTGTTAATAAGTAATTAAAAGACTTATAACATACTAGCTGTGCTCCGCGGTTTTGCCTGCAGTGCTCTGTTGCTGTTGGCCTTAGCGTGTTGATATACAGGGTGTCCCACTGTTGGTATACTAAGCTCAAACGAGGTTATAGTTTTCCATACGCTGAATACGTAAAAAATACTTATAAAATTCCAGACGCATTTTTTTTCAAAAAGATGAATTCTTTAAACTCTATGTGTACACCCATAACAAGTAACCCGCCCAACTTTGCCACCAGCACGTGAGCTATCGACTATCGTTTAAGATTATGTTTTCATAGACAAAATGCTCACATTAGAGAAGTGGTATATGCCTCCTGCGCGAAGCTAGAGAAGAAAACATGGATTTTAAGGAAAAATTTAGCAAAAAATTTTTGACGTAATTTTGTTGTTTAAGTATTTTTTACGTGATCAGTATATGCAAAACTACAAGTTCCTTCGCGCTTAGTATACCGATAGTGGGACACCCTGTATAGCCTATAGCCTTCCTCGATAAATGGGCTATTTAACACCGAAAGAATTTTTCAAATCGGACAAGTACCTAGTTCCCGAGATTAGCGGGTTCAAATAAACAAACTCTTCAGCTTTATAATATTAGTATAGATTAATAAGAAATAACTTTATTATAAATACTCCCGTTCCATGGCGTACACAAATGACATGAAAATCCAAACAGAAGACCTCTAGGAAAATTCGCTAACAAACGATTACAATAGCACTAGGACGAACAGGAAGATGGCATTCAAATTGTAAAGAGCTTAATCAATATGCAATTAGCATAAACAAGTAACAGTACAGTATCTGATCATCATTGATTCGGAAACTGGCGCAGTGGGTCACCTCGAACCGGTTTCACTGTTTACATACGAGTACATAGTCTTTTTGTTCGGCTGTCAAACATGGGATGTGAGATTAGCGGAGCCAGAGGCTGTTTTTTCGGTCTCAATATGGTTTCACTTTTGACGAGATTAGAAATGAATGAATATCCTGAAAGGAAAAGTATAAGTAGGTTATACTTTTAAAAAAACATATCAGGCTTGTTGTGCTTGTGGGAAATGATGTTTAAACATTTAAATACAAAGTTGTTTAGCTTTTAATATTACCTATATTAAATCATATTTTAAGCTGCAGATCCGATAAAGTGACTACAAAGCAAACAGGAAATAAGCTAAAGTTCTGACTTAATGATATATAAATACTATGTAAACGCAAGTAGGCTTTTCTGTTAGACCAATCAGATGAGGAAAAGTTGAGATGGATTTCTCGGCTTTGTTGCCAAGACGCGTATTGTTGTGTCCTGAAAGCTTTATTTAGAAAAGATAAAATAAAAACGGTTGTAAAATAATAACCAATATTAGTTTTTACGTATAATCTACTTTTAATTATATCACGCAGATATATCTAGTAATTCGTTTATAATACGTCTAAATACTTATTGAGAGCCCAGTGTAGCGTAAAGCTGAAATATTGATTACCTATCAAACGTTTTATTATACATGCTATTGCGTTTGCCTTCACGGTTCAGGCTCTATTTGCTTTTTGACAGCCCGTTTTATACTCGACAGCCCGTTTGCAAATTTTATTTCAAACTACAAAAAATAATAAAGAACTTTTTATGAACGGTGTACTTTTTATGTCACTTTTTGATAGAACAGCATTTTAGGATGCAAAAACAAAAGTGAAGGAGGAAATGATAAAGAATCTTCACTTGTTTCATTAATTTTGGTAGAAATCCAATAAAAAATCCAATAGAAAGTCTATACAAAAAGAAATTTAAAAAAATGTAGGTAATATATTTAGCTTAGTTTTAATTAAAGCAAAAAGAACAAAACGGGCTGGTTTTGTTTATAAACTAGGTATAATGAGTTTACGTAATATTAATAGTAAATTCACGTAACTCGCACACGAAACAATGTCGATACATAACAATCGAGTTTTACTCGATTCTTTAATCGATACCTCTTGGCCAACGAGTCAAAAGTGCAATCGTTTGTGAACTATGCATCAATTCTTGCACTGAAAAAAAAACATGTTAATTAATTATGTAAATAGATTGAGACATTAATTGTTTCGTTTGCAAGTTATTTGTATCCGCTTTATTTCAATGTGTATTGCCACAATTGTGTTGTTTAAGTATAACTTTTATTGCGTTTTTATGTCATTGCTCTTCCGTAAAAGGTATATGTTGCTAAATCTAAATAATTGGAAAGTTTATCCGTTTTGTCTACCAGATTTTTGTCCGAAATATTTAGTGCCTGTATTTCTTAATTACAGTATTTAATAGACACATTAATGAGCGAGCCAGAATATTGTTGGGTTTATCTCTGCACAATGATTACAAAAACAGCTGTGTTTTCAAGCGTCTGGATGCTTATGGTCACAAATAAGCAATAAAATATAGGTTCATAATATATTAAAAATGTTAATCTTTATCTTCTTTTATTCTATACTTGCATATTGCGTATTTTAAAACTAGATGGCGCTGCGTGAATCCAAGAAAACATTTAGCACAATATTAATTACTAAATCCTCGCTTAAAGTGATTGTACAAGCACAATAGAGATACTATACGTCGGGAGCGGCCAGTGATTGTCGATCAGAGGTCAGCCCTCTGAGTTGGCGACCTCTCATACCTCTGAATACGAGTCCTGACGAACGATGCATTTATTTTATTGTATCTTTGTTTATTAAAGTGAAACTTTTATTACATCGTCTCAAACTTTTTGGTCTGTGTAGCGCATGTCGCGTGACGGTCGGCTGCCGAGTAGGTATAAAGCAGTGTTCGGAACCGTTCGAACAGTTTCACTTTTACCGTGGTTTCATAAAAGCACACAATTAATTCCTTTTTCATATCTTTACAAATTAAAGGGAAGACTTATCAATTTATGAGAAATGATTTCCTTAAGATATGACGTCTTAAACATGTTCCTCTAATATTAATATATTCTATAACTATAATTAGTTATAGACTATAGTCAATAGTCATAGAACATAATATTAATTCTCATATTATTTGTAATGAAAATATTTATCCACTGTTTGTGTACAAAGTATTTCTCATTCTCCATCTTTACTAATGCATAACGTGGCTATACCTACGTCAGCAATATAGACACTCATTTTATATCAAACCAGATACAAAATTATTGCAAAAATTTCAATCAAACATTCATCCACCACGAAAATACCTTGAACCAAAACCAATATACATAAAACTGATATTACTGTAAGTGTAACCTTGTACACAATGTGGTTCCCACTCTTGTTTTCGTTGTGAACTAACCGACACACATACTTTTTGTTTGTTATATCATCAAGCTCATAATTCACCATTGCTATTTTAATTTTAACGTTATACTTTGGCACAGGTTATAAGAAGTTTAATACCCAAATCTAGGCTATATTTCGCGTGATATACAATCTATACTAATATTATAAATCTATACTAATATTTTAAAGCTGAAGAGTTTGTTTGTTTGAACGCGCTAATCTCGTGAACTAATGGTCCGATTTGAAAAATTCTTTCGGTGTTCGATAGCTCATTTATCGAGGATCATCATGCAGGATCATCATGCAAAGACCAACAGGTGCGGAGCAATGCGGGTGAAACCGCGGGGAACAGCTAGTCTAGACTATATTTCGCGTTATATGATATTCTATGGCTATATGGAGACGCTAATCGGTTGTTCTAGATATTTTGAGAAGACTTATATATACTTCGAATTCCTGTCCTTAATTCTGCTAATAGACTTCTACTTGTAGCGCTTAAGAAACTTCATAATACCTACATAGAAGTTATTTACCGCACCGGTTCGGGAAGCGTACCTGCAGAGAAGTCTGAAGAGCAGGAAATAACTCCTATACTTTTTCTTATCAATTTATTTCATAGTTTATCCCGCCCGCCCGCTTTGTCTATAATCTAATAAATCTTATATATAAAAATGAATCGCAAAATGTGTTGGTAAGCGCATAACTCGAGAACGGCTGAACCGATTTCGATAATTCTTTTTTTATTATATTCCTTGAAGTATGAGGATGGTTTTTAAGTAGAGAAAACGTAAATATGTACCACGGGCGAAGCCGGGGCGGACCGCTAGTTATATATAAAAACCTTCCTCTTGAATCGGTCTATCTTTAAAAAAAACTGCATCAAAATCTGTTGCGTAGTTTTAAAGATTTAAGCATACAAAGGGGCATAGGGACAGAGAAAGCGACTTTGTTTTATACTATGTAGTGATTTTAAAGTAATCAATAAAATACATTACATATTACTATGTATGAAAGTACTATTTGTATAGACTCCTCTCGTGCTCTACTTAGAGGTGCTCTAAAAACACTAATTGTAACTATAAAGTATAAATAAAGTATCGATGAATGAAAATATTTTAATCCGGAAGTAAAGTCACGTGCATCGAATTGAATGGAACTTCCTACTTTGTAAGGTCGGTTAAAGTTTGGGTTCCGACATGAGATAATATAAATTTACATACTAGATTGCCATAGAACCTACAGGTCTAGTAACTATCTTATTGTTGATTTTATCTATTAAGGGCCGATTTTTCAATGCTTGGATAAAATTTATTCGTCGAATAATGTATAAAACTGCCATTTTAAAAACGTATCCTAATTGCCCGTATTTGACAGTTTACGTGACATTTTAATATTATCGTGTAATACTTTATTGGACGGATAAGTTTTATCCAAGCATTGAAAAATCGGCCCTTAATTCAGCATTGTACAAATACAAAATAAAAAAATCTTTATTGTTACTTAAATATTTTACTTTACTTAAACATTTACTTAAACATTGTTGTAGTGTTACATTATATTATGATACTTTTAAAACCCATATAAAATAAATAATTTAACACATAAGAAAAAAATGTTGTGTGGTTTTATGAAACCACGGTAAAAGTGAAACTGTTCGAACGGTTCCGAACACTGCTTTGTGTAGCGCATGTCGCGTGACGGTCGGCTGCCGAGTAGGTATACCTACTCGGCAGCCGCGATACACGCGACATGCGCTACACAGACCAAAAAGTTTGAGACGATGTAATAAAAGTTTCACTTTAATAAAAATTACTAGCGATACGAATATCAGTATTTCCTAGTTGTTCTGATAAAAAATAATACTGTACGTAACCACTTAATGCCTCGATAGATAGAAACCAGTTAAAAAGTGCGAGTTTTTAATGTGGAAGTTTTATTGTTTTTGTCTTTCAGAAACATTCCATCATAGAGCGCGATCTTTTATGATTTATTTTATAACTTTATGCTATTCTTTCTATAGATTTCACCATAAAATAGAATAAAATATCCCAATTATATGCTATTGGGCAACCAGTAACCGCTTGCGGATTTAATATCGATTTCAAATCGATTCGATTCGCTTGTAATATAACATCGAGATATCGAATAACAAGGCGCTGGACAATGGAGATTATTTTTCGCCGTTAGCCTGTAATTATAGCTATTATTTATAGACATTTGTTAGATATTATGGACACCTAGTAAATTAACGGTATTTTAATTGAGACAAATTTCTTTTTCGATTTCAATGTAAACGGTTCCATTATTTTTTCAATGATAGGTAATCTAGGAAGACATAAAAACAGAGTTATAGCTTAAGCAACTAAAGTGAAACCATCACAAAAAATGTAGATTCGTTTTTTATAAGAAACGAAGAACCGAATTTCTGATATTTTATAGCAGCTGTAGATATATATAAAACGCCTATAAAACTGTTTTTTTCATACAAAAACTAGAAATATAATCAATAATTATAACAAAGAGATAAAAATAAAATAATAATGAGTCATATTAAAGTACCTTTCATATTGATGTTAAAGGTCATCTTTAGCCGGCATTTACGAAACATATCAATAATATTATTCATGTATTGAAACGGTATCGCCAGCAATCAGGTTTACATAAAATTAATTTGCAAATCAAATGATTCGAACTGGTATTTCACTAGGAGCGCCCGAATGGTGTTGCTATATACCTATATATCACAAGTCAATGCATGTTTTGTAAATAAATAACATTAAAATGATAACTTAACTTATTTTTTTAAATAAATAATGTAATTTTGGCATTTGTTTACCTATAGAGAAAAATATAAGTAGGGAAAGAAAGTATTGCCCTTACTCACCTTTGACCCTAATTTTTATGCATGTTTACAATTTTTATCTTAAAAAAGCACATAACCAAGTAGATATAAATTACATAATATCGTTATTATTCTTGTTGATGAAACATTAGGCAATATTATATTAAAATAAAGGTGAATACGTAATGTTAAAACTCAGCATTTCATTACTATCTTACTTACTATACTTATTTAAAAAATGTACTAGTTCAGAGAGCCTATTATTACGCGTAAAAACCACAGGACAGTTCTTTGGCATATTACTATAATATATGATGTTATCTTCTTTTTTATATATAAAAATGAATCGCAAAATGTGTTGGTAAGCGCATAACTCGAGAACGGCTGAACCGATTTCGATAATTCTTTTTTTATTATATTCCTTGAAGTACGAGGATGGTTCTTATGTAGAGAAAACGTAAATATGTGCCACGGGCGAAGCCGGGGCGGACCGCTAGTACTACTATAATATAGATGTTACATATTATGTAATTTGTAAAATTAAATTGTAAAACTGACATGATTAAAAGAGCAACTATGGAGTTTCTTGCCGGTTCTTCTCCGTAGATACTGCTTTCCGAAAGATTTCACTGATCGATTTTCCTAACGGCCACGTAGGAGATCAGTCTTTTGTGTCCTGCGAGACTTTTTATTTCGTAATCCCCACCAGGAAATGAACTGAGAACATGATATAATTTAATTTCGAACATAAAACACATGTAGAGTCAACATTAAACGCATTAAATATCCTATTATTCTATAATATGTAGACTGTGGTCTGAACTCTATAGCATACACTATAGAGAATCGACGCATAAATATCCTATTATTATAAATTTATAAAGAATAGAAAAAAAATGTTGTGTGGTTTTATGAAACCACGGTAAAAGTGAAACTGTTCGAACGGTTCCGAACACTGCTTTGTGTAGCGCATGTCGCGTGACGGTCGGCTGCCGAGTAGTTATACCTACTCGGCAGCCGCGATACACGCGACATGCGCTACACAGACCAAAAAGTTTGAGACGATGTAATAAAAGTTTCACTTTAAAAAATCGATCACGAGGCGGGAATCCTATTATTATTAGTTATCTACATTCTACGTAACCAGTTCTATCATATTATCTCAACAACATTCAAATACTTTCGCATTAATTATTATACAGGATAATCGTATCCTGCACGATGTCGTAATTAACATTAATTCAAATTAAACACGTAAAAGCTAAGACGCAATACAAATGTACTGCCTTTAAATGATACACACGTGTCGCTCCATACAGAGATACTAAATGATTGTATTATAATAATTCGTAATTGAATATTAATATCCTACTGAATTCTAAGAGCATATACAATTATTAGGAGAAGGATTAGTAAATAGAAGACTAATTTAATAAATAAGGACTTAAAATAATTGTAGAGCACAAATAGTGGCGTATAGAACAATGTCAAACCAAGTACAAAATATTTATTTATTTACTCTTTATTGTACAAGATGTTATAAAATACCTTATGGCTCTAAGCCATCTCTGCCAGGCAACCTTCAATATTAAAAGCTTAAAAAATCAGTCCTCACAGATTATTAACAACAAGATTACGCGAATAAATTTAAAAGGTAACATAGATAATAGAATGGTAATCTGACCACAACATTATTTTCATAATGCAATTTAAAAATGACTTTCCTGTATGCAATTGACATTTCAATGATTCCGGTTGCTGCGCCTTGACCGAAGTCGCAATATTTTCGCATCATCGTCAGCTTTACCAACCCGAGGTTGCTAAATAATAACTATTTACAAAAGAAGCCCGTTATTATCATTGATCTTAAATGATTAGTCTAGCTCTTTTAATATTCATGGCCGTTGCAACGGTGTTTTTATATTGCTAAAAAAATATTGCGTTCAAATTAGGAAATTGAAAAACAACTGAAAAATTAGGGACCTTCAATAAAATTATTTAAATAAAACTGTCAAATATTGATTATGTGGAGATGTTGATGTAATTTTTTTTAGAAAATTAGGGAAATATTGCCACTGAAGGGCCATTGAAGAGCATAGACAATTGATTTCAAATGCATTTTACGTCAATTATTATAAATGGAACGTAAAATATTGTTACATAATGGAAATGAATACAATTATTAGAAAGTATAACAGATGCATAAACTTTGACTTGTCTATTTCGTAAAGGATTTCCTTAGGTATCTACTTTGATACTCTACTAATTACTTGATAGAGTTTAAAAATAAAAACTTTCATACAATCTGGCGCGTAAAATCGTTCGTATATTTTTAATAATACTTCAAAATTAATACAATGACATTTTTTTGTAAATTCATACTTTTACAATTAGGACAAATCTATGATATTTCAAACAGAGGGTCGTCAACCGCCGCCTGCCAGTTCAAAAACAGCCAAACCCTGATCCACATAGCTGAACAAGATTGCTCTCCTGGCTACCAATCAAAGATAAATTATTATCATGATATTTGAACATCCGTGATCATGCAGCATATCGGTGGCTTAATTGTGACTAACGGTGCTGGCGGCAAATGGCGGAACGTCCGACATGCTGCATTGATGTTGTATCTAGATTTTAGTCTGAGCTATACCGGTAAAGATGAGCTAGGGTTGGCGATTTGGTGTTTTTTGACATCATTTTGTGTTATTTTTCAAAAAAAGGAGAGTAAATAAAGCAAGCTGTTAATCTATACTAATATTATAAAGCTGAAGAATTGTTTGATTGTTTGTTTGAACGCACTAATCTCGGGAACTACTTGTCCGATTTGAAAAATTATTTCGGTGTTAGATAGCCCATTTATCGAGGAAGGCTATAAGGCTATGTATCATCACGCTAAGACCAACAGAAGCGGAGAAATGCGGGTGAAACCGTGGGGAACAGCTAGTGTAAAATAAATACAGCCTACAGGTGTGGTGTAAATTGTAATATCTCAATTCTCAATGGTATTATTTTATATTTTGGGCGCATGTATGTTGCATATGTTAAACAAGTTAATGAGAGATCATTGTCACTAAAACAAAAATGAGGCGGAAGAAAAAGTTCACCAATGGGTTTCGTCACGTTCGTGGCGTAGATGCCCGACTTAATATTATATTGAAGATTTACTAAAATAAAACATTCAACAACTAGCTCTAACTACTAATTACTAGTTGAAAGAAAGAAAAGAAAGAAAGAAAGAAAAAAAGCTTTATTGCCAACAAAAACTTAGACTAACTTAACTTAAAAGTAAACACGTATTAGGCAATCGGAACAGACTCAGCCATGCTGTGGGCTAACACCCGAACAGCGCTGATTTTCAGTCTGCCCGCGTATTTCCGAGGTCCTACAGTTCCGTTTAAGGATTCATCACAACAATACTTCTAGCTCTAAATAGCTCTATCTAGAGCGTAAAAAAAAGACGTGTGGCACTTTGGGACTGCCGCGGTAAAGCTATTGCATGCTATGCCTTCAAGCCATACCTCCGCGCCCGTCGGAGTGGGGAGCGTGAGGTTTTTCGTTACTAAATTTCTGGATTCGGTCCCCGCGCTCAAGTCCCGCGATAGAAGCTATGCAATATCTTAATAATTATTACCTATAGACTTTATATCACTACCTATGTATTTACCAATAACGCTAACGCTTCTGAATAGATTGCTATATTTTCTTAAAAGTTGCATAATTGTATAGAAAACATATTTACATATAACCAATAACTTAGTGTTGCAAGTGAAAAAATTGTCCGTCCCGCAGAGCAAACCGAATCTTTGTCGATAATACGGTTTCACTTTCGTAACGATTCGTTTAATTGTAACATGACTCCATTTATCTTGCCAAGGAGGTCACAAAACTTTTTAAACTTTTTACTGATGTAAATGGTAAAGAGTAACGCTCGTAATGTAACATGTAAATTACAACATGGTTATATTATAGCGTTTGTTAAATACTAGCTGTGCTCCGCGGTTTTACCCGCAGTGCTTCGCTGTTGGTCTTAGCGAGATGATATATAGCCTTCCGCGATAAATGGGCTCGAGAAATCTAACACTGAAAAAGAATTCAAATCGGACCAGTAGTTCCCGAGATTAGCACATACAAACAAAACAATTCTACAGCTTTATAATATTCGTGTAGATATATAATAGAAATAGCGTTAGAATAGATATAGCTTTTATTTAATATGGCGTTGGTTACTATTGTTCGAACACAATTGGTCTTAATTTAGGTAAAGAAGTCGAGTTGGTTACGATTATATAGAACGTCATATTTTTTGTATCATTGATGAAGTGTAAATTTTTTGTTAAGCTAGTATCTATAGAAATAAAATTAATTAAAGTAACGACACTGACCTTATTTTTTCAATAAACTTGTGTCCGTGTAAACTAAATCAAAGCTTCAAGCAGGAATTAAACTCTTGTGTTAGGTAGGTACTACATATACTACGTCTTTTTTGGTATGTTCATAATATGTATAAAAACAAGAAGTTTGTACATAATATTTGAAAATATTCTAAAGAGTATTTAAATCCACTAAAACAATCTATAATAACAAATGTATTCACGCACCTAACCTAAAAAAGGCACTGCAAACCACATTCTTAGAGAATACAATGGCCATATTACACATCAGTATTTGTAAGGCGTCTCAGAATTCCCATTGTAGTAATAACGCACATATAAAGGAAGCAGAGTCAAAGTTGAGCGGAAATTTTAAACGATAGAGGCATATAAAGGGCTTCTTTTTGAATGTTCTTAGCATCTCGTTTGAGATTCATACCCATAATTACGCAAATTATGCTTAATTAATGCTTTAATAAATTAATAAAATTTGGAAGTTACATAAATTGAGATTTGTTGTAATTGTTTTAATTAATTATTATCATATATAATTATATAATTAACTAGCGGTCCGCCCCGGCTTCGCCCGTGGTACATATGTATGTTTTCTGTACATAAGAACCATCCTGGTACTTCAAGGAATATAATAAAAAAGAATTATCGAAATCGGTCCACCCGTTCTCGAGTTATGCGCTTACCAACACATTTTGCGATTCATTTTTATATTATAGATATCCACAGATAAAATAGAAAACATAAATATTAATTACAACGTAGGTACATAGAGCGGCTTCGCGGGTAGCGGACTCTACCAAAAAACTATTGACAAGGAAATACAACCAGCAAATATAGAGGTGGTGCATTTAATATATATGTATTATATTTAAATATATTTTAAATTATATTCATTAAGTTTGTAATATAGGTATCGTATTTGTTTTTATAACTAACAAAATAAAAGCATCTAGCATTCATTTTAATGCATAGGTACATACTACTATTAACCTTACAAAAACAACATGTAAAACTAAAGAAATTAAACATTTTAACGGATTTAAAACGCGATTTATTCATTATAATATTTTGATATAATAAATCGCGTTTAAAAATCGTTAAAATCTTAATTACTAAATGTAGGTAAGTACTCGCGTAAAATCAAACACAATATAATGCTTTTTACAATATGTAAACCTATGTAAACACATGCTTCTCATTCAAGCATCACTATCAAACTATTTTGACAATTACATTTACGACTTTACGATTTATTTCGATTGTGTCTGGAATTTTTATTAGCATCGATTTTATTGGATTATGGGACTTGGTATTAAGAGATTAACTGATAATGATAATTTTAATCAATTGTTGTCACGTTTATAAACGCTTTAAATACTTTAGGAAACTAATTATTTAATTATATGTTATACAATTTATCTACAATGGTCATTTATTTTACATATTAGATAGGTAATTATATTCACATAATGTACATAATTAAAACAACTTATTATAATATTATATACAAAGCTCAAATCATAATATATTATACAATGGATTAAGTAATTAAGTATATTTGTTGTACTTATTAAGTTGAACTTCAACGTATCAGTACAGTGGTTAGTGCTTGAGCTATTTAGATGAGCGGATAAGGGTTCGATTCCAATTGAAAAATCGATAAGTGAAACAAATGTTAATTTTAAGGGACACGGGATTTTAGTGAAAAGATAGATTATTAAATAATTATTTATTTCATTATATTTATGATACTTTATTGTACATTTACAAGGAATCGAAACGAAATGAACAAATAGGTAAACATGAAAAGTGTACAATAGGCGGCCTTATTGCTAAGAAGCAATCTCTTCCAGGCAAAGCTGGTTAAATGCGAAGGCGCAAAAGAGCAAAATATTATTTAAGTCTATCAAGCCACTTGTCTCTACATACGTTAAATAATTGAATATTATTACGCCGTCCAATCTGTGGCTATCTATTTAATATGCGTATCAAATAATAGAGCAAAATGGAATATTTTTTATGCCTTATAATTCAATCGATGGCCACAAAAACACTTTCATAACTCGGACAAATAGCTTTTATCATTCTTCAAGGCCGCAGAGAAGCTGGCTTCTTTCTGTATCCGAAGTTTTTCATACCGTTCTCTACACTACCTTTAGTTCTTATAATTCTAATATATTGTCGGATAATTGCTTATATATTATGCTCTATCATGTCCTTAAATGAATTTACGCTCTTTTACATTTGATATTTAAATTTTATCTCGATATTATTCAATCTTAATTCCTACTTATGCAAATAAAATAAAATAATTAATTAATAAAATTACGACACCTATAACATAACAATGTAACACCGTAACGACGTAGGTATGTTTACATATTAAACACGATTTATTGTTTTTACTTCAAGTCATGTGCGTACAAAATATTCGACTCTATTGTTAAACAAATTTCCAGCGATCTGGTAAAGAACTCACATAAAACTCGTTTATTAAACGCATCGCTTTTAAATCCTAGAGCGCGTCTATTATCATCTCTCTCTACATTAAATGTAAGGCTTTACCTGTGTCCTTAATATCCGGGTAAGCACAAAATCACGTTAACACTAGCTCACAGCAAGGCACAATAAAAAGTTGATACACCACTTTTTCGTAAAGTTCCTTCTCACCGCGGAGATACATACGCCTCGTTCGACGCGCGTTAGCAAACTGACTGGCTACCCATAGTGGCCAGTGCTCGCCGCCGGTAACTGGCCGCTACAAAAGTGCCTATCCATTGAGATAATGGTGCAGTTTAGAAAACGAATACCAAATAACGTAGGACACGGTCCACGGCGCGGATGTTTGCACGAAATACCTCGCTACCAATTGCATGTGCTTCTGATTAGATTTTAAAGATTTCTAAGACATTCAAGTGTCGCATGAATGGTTACGTGTCTTGCAACAAGTTTGGCTTTTATTGCTACATGATTTGTGTGCAGTTGTACTCACTTTCCAGGCTTATAGCATTTTTATTCAAAATTTCAGTGCTAACGATCTGTATCGATTACTCTTTTGTTTAGAAACTCCATTTTAACGGGTTTAAAGCGCGATTTGTTCACACTGTACTCTCCCACTATAAAGTATCGTGTTTTAAATCCGATGAAAGAGCTTTAATTTTTAACTCCTTACCACTAGATATCACATTACTAAATGTTGAATCAAAATATAATTTTTCATCTTTGGCACTATTGAGTATTGACTTCCAGAAAAAGAAGGTCGGATTAAGATTCATAATATGCAACAAAACCTAAATGACCTAGAAACAAAACACAGCAATAGTTCAAGAATTGTGACACTATATTAACGTAATCGACCATTTCCGTTGAAGAAAATGATCTTCGATGAGATTCTAGAAACCGTTTAATTTATTTTACTAAACCTTAAATAATGGTTAGTCTCATTATCATCAGCCCATATTTATGGATGCCATATACAAGGATGCAGACCTCATAGAAGAGTTTAGGCTACAACTAAATTACATAATTCACCACGCTGGCCGACACCAACCCGCACTTGGCCAGCATCAACGAAATACCGGTTTTCTCACCATATTTTCCTTCATAAGAAAGATTTTTTTTCCTAAAAATCTTGTCTAGCCTCTACAAATCGATTTTGCTTGATTATCATTATTTATAGACAATTGAAGAAATGTTCAATGTTCATTATGGAATCCTTATTTTTCTGAGTTAAAATATTACAAAATACAGCTAATTTATAATGCCGTAACTACGCTATCATTCTGTAGCTCACAATGTCACAGAAACTCACCTGTTTTTTGCAATATCACCGTGCAATTCGTTTTAAAACTTAAAAGTACCGAAAATTAGTGCTAATTTGAAATAAAAACTCGTTTCAATCCTGAATTTAAAAAGAAAAAGTTTCATCCAACTAGTTCAATCGATTTAAATAAAAAATAAATAAAACAAGACATGATTTTCGTATCATTTATTAATATTGTATCTAGTACAAACAATAGGTAATAAATAACAGCGTAATTAGCAGGTAACTATAGCGTTGAAATTGATATTTATTATTTTATGGCATTTAAATGCTTTATAAATATAAATTTATAAAGAATAGAAAAAATTCGATCATATTGGTTGAGATGGTTGTTAATCATCCCAATAGATGGCGCGCGGTGTGTCCCTAAGACACATAAAACTGAAAGAATAGAATAAATTCGATTGCTCTGGCGGGTCACGAGTGGCTGAATTGGTCAGGCATCCGCCCCGGAATGGCGCGAAAGGATGCGGGTTCGGGTCCCGCCTCGTGATCGAATTTTTTCTATTCTTTATAAATTTATAACTATAGCGTTATGTAATCAGGTACTGTAGGATAGTATTCGGTGTTGCAGTCCATACAGGAATGTGGTATTTCATTAAATCTCCAGTTCATTTTCATTTAATTTCAGTATTATACAATGTATACGAACTAGAGAGAATAATAATAGTGTCAAATAAAAAATACTTCTTGTGTTAAACAGATCTTTTTAATACATTGCTAGTTAAATAAACGTATTATTACTAATCGAATACTGAGACATGATACAACAGTTACTTTGTAAACATAATTAAGTGTTGTTAAACTCATATCACTTAAACGATAATTTTATCGAATACAAATAAAAACAATAAGGATTTATCAAATTATATTCAATACAAAAGCAACAGCACTCTGAAGTTAAGAATGAAAATTAACTAGACATTTAATCAAACGAATATATTTAAAACTTGCACTGCAACATAAATTGAAATTATCTAAGTACGGGCTTAGTTCAATGCTTAGATAAACTGAACAGATTGTGAAAAAAACGAATCTGCTTTTAGATAATTTTATTCATATTGTTAATATTTCCTAAACATTGAACAAGTCCGCTGCATCTTACAAATAAAAAAATCGGCTAAATGATTAAAGTCGGATAAAATTTATTAATTATTTTGTCGTAATATTTTTTCGCGATGTTTGTTACGTCTAAAGTACTAAAGGACTTAACAAATCGTGATGAAATTTCTGTAAATAACAGATTGTTAATTACATCAGATTTTTTACAATTATTATAACAAACAGCTTATAAACAAATTTTAATATATTCTAGTCCGACTTTCAAGATATCCTCCAGTATTATTCAATATGGATTGTATACGTTTTCATTAAAAGAAAATTAATTACAATTAATTTAATATTAAATTAATTATTTAGGGCCGATTTTTCAATGCTTGGATAAAACTTATTCGTCGAATAATGTATAAAACTACATTTTAAAAACGTATTCTAATTGCCCGTATTTGACAGTTTACGTGACATTTTAATATTATCGTGTAATACTTTATTGGACGGATAAGTTTTATCCAAGCATTGAAAAATCGGCCCTTAGTAAAATAAATAATAAAAACTACGAACGTATGTTAATTCGCTGGTCGACATTTGCAATTTAATGTCAAGCAATTATTTATTTTATTAAAATGTTACTTCCTTAGAGAAATTGTAAAATTCATTCATTTTTATTAAAACTAATTTAAAACCTAATAAAATTACATCTAAACGAGATTTCATTAGAATTTCGAGATTCCGATACAAAGTCAATTTCAAAATACATAGTTCAAAAATTTAGGCACAATAAAGGCTTTTCCAATATATTTAAATCGTACAAATTTGTAAAAACATTACAAATTACAATAGTAAAAATTGTAAAATTCGCCAATACAAATACGTATAAGTTACACTTGCTGGGAATCGAACCCACTTAATATAAAATTAGCTAAGTGTTACCACTGCGTCATTGGGTAAATAATTTCGCTATTATATAAACTCAAAAATCATATAAATGACTTGTTGATATATATTTTTACTTACAACTTCGTACATCAGTTGCACAACTAATTAATACTTTGTCTCGCTTTTTCTTATGTGCAAAAGCATAAGTGCGAGCGAGACAAAACATTGGTTAGTTAACTAGGCGCCTTACTTATAAACACTTTAAATCAATGTTTAAAAAAGTTAATATTTAATTTTTTTGTGAAATAATCTTTAAATAAAAGAGAAAACGAATTACATTAATAAATTTTAAATGATTTTTATAAGTAAACGCCTAGTTTTTACTAGTAAGTTATCTAGATCGTTCTGCGAAAGAAAATGTTCTTAAACCATAGTCTAATTCATAGATTATAGTAAGAAATTATATCAGGAATTAAGGGGTACTTTAGCCCTTTTAATGGCCAGGCTATAAAGTACTTTTTTGTACATTTACTAGGAAAGGGTATTTATAGTAGTTTCAAAGGAATAAAGGTGCGGTCATACTGTGTTGAAATTTTTAATATAAAGGTGCGGGCACACCGTCTCGGCACACACCACTTGTGAGCTCGGTCGTGGTTGGTAGTTACTAGTTAGTAATTATAATAACATAGGTGGGGCAGATATGCTTACAATTCAAATAGTAGAGTACTTAGAAATGGTCCAGGTCACAAAAGTGGGCGAACCAGTCAATAAAGATGCGACCACACCATAATCGAGTCGAACATTAGCTTTGACGTAGTAGTATTATAGTAGCAGTACGTTGTATAATAAAGGTGCGGCCACACCACACTCTACCTATTCCATATTTTTATGAGTAGAACGTCAACACAGCGGCATGATTGCCCCTAACCAATAACACTTGTCTCGCAGCAGTGGCTATAGCACTCAACCACGCCATATATAAAGGTGCGGGCACACCGCGCCGTC
>CAJQZN010036113.1:0-16288 GCA_907164685.1 Colias eurytheme | reverse complement strand
TAGCTTCTATCGCGGGCCTTGAGCGCGGGGACCGAATCTAGAAATTTTGTAACGAAAAACCTCACGCTCCCCACTCCGACGGGCGGAGGTGTGGCTTGAAGGCATAGCATGCAATAGCTTTACCGCGGCAGTCCCCGAGTGACACACGTCTTTTTTTCTTCTCTGCTGACGCTACTCACATCGTTACTATGCTGCAGACCGTACTCGCACGCGCCCACACACGTAGTATTCCCCACCACCCCACTCGCGTCACGCACCACGCACCAGCCCGCTACTACCGCTATACCCACGTACGATATTGTGGTCAGTAGTATTGCTAGTAGTGTGCCCTTGGGTATCGACTTTTGTGGATCCTGAAATAAAAAAAGAGCATTTGTGCCAAACTGTGGAACGATTTGCCACCTGCGGTGTTCCCGAACAACTACGACATTGGGGCCTTCAAGAAAAGAGCTTATTTGTCCATAAAAGGCCGGCAAAGCACCTGCAACACTTGAAGTGTTACAAGTGTTTATGGGCGGTAGTGACCACTTAACATCAGGTGGCCCATCTGCTCCTTTGCTTGCTCTGACATTAAAAAAAAAGCATACGAGTCAAAAGTGAAACTTCTTTGGCAAGATTCAAAGATGCCAAAATCGTCGTCTTACTCCATTATGTGATGGTATTGCCATGACGCGACATTGAAATTTTACTCTCAACGCGCCTAAAGAAGTTTCATTTCAAAAATAAAGAATTGAATTTGGGGATAGTAGTGTGTATAGTAAATGGATTAAAAAATAATTAATTTTTAGGTTTGCAAAGTTGAACTTTTTTATGTGGTTTCTTATTTATGTTACTAGACTAGATAGAGCAATGAGCACGACCATTGGATACGTAGAAAAGTATTTTTACGTTAAAATAAACTATTTTTTAAAGTAAAATATAATAAATTGCAAAATCTGTTGAAAAATAAAGTAAGCAAACGACACAGACAACATAATTATGACAATAACACTATACAGTAATTGAACAAGTGTTTATGAAAATACGGTATGATTATTATATCAAGTGGGAAACAAAAATAATATAAGACTTTAATAAATAAAACAGTAGAACGATACGAATCAGAAAAAAAAATATTTTATTTTTAGTGACACATATTTTGTAAACATTTCTGAAAAAAAATAATTATTTTCAAAATACCTTCAAATCACCAGAAATATTAGCTCCCGCGAGTATCCCAGTTGCCGCCGGGAAGAATATTGAAAACACTGAAAAGAAGTTATGTTCTACGCCCTCGAAGTATCTGTAATCTGGTCCTAAATTATCTTGGAAGACCGTCACTGAAAAAAATGTAAAGTAAATTTATGTTTATATGGGTTACCGGTTATTTTAAATATCATTTATATTTTATACGAAATAATTATGACAAACAACAAACGCAACAAAAGGTTTGATTTTACATGCATGATATGTATTTGTGTGTTGTTAAAAAAAATGTACAATTGCTTTGTTTTCATGCTTTACTTAGTTTAATGCAAAATTGTGTTGAGATATAATTAAACATTTGAGCTCACTAAAAACTGGTAAAAAATCTGAAGCTCTATAAGATACTAACTATAAAAATTTAAATCTTTACTTATCTTCCTATCGTAATCACTTCAAAATATTCCAAACTCAAATATTTATTTATTCAATTAGACTTCTAGAAGCACTTTTCAAACGTCATAGCATATTTTAACATTTAAACCGTGCATATACAAAAAATTGTTTTTTTAAATACTCACTATTAAACCCCACGAATCCTTGCGCGATCTCGTCATCGCTGGTCGGTCCTATAATGGCTCCTATACAAAAATCTGCAATCGCCGCTAACAGTATGAACAATAGCACTATTTGAGCTTTCGCCTCCCACTCTAGTCCTACTATCACTATACCAGTTAGGAGGACGATTGTTATACAGCCGTATATTGCTTGGTCCTGTAAAAGATTTTGTTCAAATGCTTAAATTATTTTAAAAATATGTGTGCGTATACTAGTGTACACACGTAAGAAGTGAAACTTCTTTATGACCTTATTTTTCAAAAAATAATTCACTATATGCAACTTTACAGAAATACGTCGAATCACACGGGGTAGGGGTATGAAAAAGATGGCGCGTAACGGAAAAATGTCACGCGTAACGAAAAAATGTTACACTAAATTTTTTTCCAACCCCGATAAAGAAGTTTCACTTTAATAAGATGTAACATTTATTTGAAAGAATAGACATGTTCAAGTTTGTCATGAAAGTGTGTTACAAATGTTCATATATAGGCCAAAAGGTAAGGTATTGACTTTTTTTGCATCAGTTAGAATACAAAGTTAAAACCATGCTCGAATACAAGAACATGCTTCTTTTTTAACCTTCTTAAATCATGGTATTATGAATTAATCTTTTAAATACAAGATTGTATTGTCAAAAATTGCTTTTAAAAAAATGTTATCATATTTTGTTGACATTTTGCGTACAAATATGTTGCAGAACCAATTTAATTTATTAATAAACAAAAAAATAAAAATAAAAAAATTGAGATCTCTCCGGCGGGGAATCGAACCCCGGTCTCCCGCGTGACAGGCGGGGATACTGACCACTATACTACCGAAGACTTGTGTGCAAATGCGAAATTATCAAATATATACGACTATGCTAAAGAAATAATATAATACGTATTGATATTCTATATGTAAATTTTCTTTTTTTTTTGTTGATCACGCATGTAGCATAATATATAAATATTTTTACATATCGATACCTACAGACTTACACACTTTAAAACTTAAAAGTTTTTACTAAATGCGCAATATGCATAAATCAAATCCAAAATAGCAATTCAATTACCAAAAATATATTATTATAATTTACAAGAACGAAAATTATTCTTTTGAACTTATTACTTAACGAAAAATGCAATTTAAAATGCAAAATAAGGTTAAGTTAAACAAGTTTTTATTCTTAGAATAAATTCAAGAATCATCAAATCATTCAAAAAATTCATGCAAATATAACTGGTATTAAAACCCACCAATGTTGTTTTTAATGCCAAAATCATATCTTATCATTCATTAAAAAATAATAATCGCGCACTCACACATAAACATAATGAGCAAGGCGCTAAAGGCGGTAAACTCCACTACAGTTTTTAAACATTCCAATACTTATTAAAACTTTTCCAATGCTAGGTATTTTTATTTATCACCCAGCCAGCTGTTGCTGGCCACAAACGCGACTTTAAATTTTCCTGTTAGATTTTTTTTCACAACTCGCCAAGCTCTTACATCGTCTACACATGCCGTCTCATAAAGGAGCATTATGAGCGACTGGCTGAACCCTAAGATACTTTTTTTTATCTATCTATACTTTAATATTTTAAAGCTGAAGAGTTTATCTGTTTGTTTGAACGCGCTAATCTCAGGAACTACTGGTCCGAATTGAAAAATTGTTTCCCATTTATCGAGGAAGGCTATAGGCATATATCATCACGCTTATACCAACAGGATTGGAGCACTGCGGGTAAAACCGCAGGGCACAGCTAGTTTCCAATATTTTTATTCTTTTTTTATTACTCACCCAGCTCTTGCTGACCATATAAGCGGATTCTGGAATAAGTGTTATAAGCGATTCCCCAAAACCGACTACATACATAGCGCACGCTACCGCGTTCGCCATAGAGAATATCAAGCCTATGGAACCGCCAAACTCTGGCCCGAGAGATCGGGATATCATGTAGTAGGTACCGCCTGCAAATAATAAAAAATTAAAATAAATTATTGAAGTGAAAACTTCTTAAGCGGCGTTGAGCACTTTTTCTGTAATGGGTATAAAAACCTTAAACTCGCGTCAGGACACGTGACCTGATCGAAAAAGCGTAAGACGGATGGATATCAAACATGCTCAACGTTAATAATCAAGTTTTCACTTCTGCCGGCACTCCCGGAGTGCAACCCGTCTTTTTTTTCTTTTTAAGGTACAAAACATGTTTATGGGTGTTAAGTATATTTTTTTATAAAAAAGAGCGTGTGAGCACACGTGTCTGAAATGAAACTTCTTTGGCAAGATTCAAAGATACGAAAATCATCGCCTTGCTCCATGACGTGACGGTATTGCCATGACGACACCTTGAATTTTTTCTCTCAATGCAAAGAGTACTTACACAGTTGGTGTGTAACATTTTTTTAATATACATAGTTTCAAATATGATCTGTCCTTTTCTTATATTGGCACGTGTATGGTACTTACTGTACTATGACGAATTTGGGTAAATATACAGTTGATGAAACCTTATAAATGGACTTTGAAAAGAAAATGAAACTTGAAGGGAATGAAGCAACTTTGGTCGTGCATACCCATTGTGCGAAATTATTTCGTCATGTATTTTACGTTACTTGAGGAATGAGGTTAAAACAAAAAATTAAGAGATCGTTTTAATTTATGAAATTAGAATTAATTTTTTTTCAAGACGAAGCCTTCGATTATCCTACATTAAAAAAATGGGACATTCTGAAGTACTGTTTTCTAAAGTGTTTATAATTGATTTAGATTTGAAAATCGGATTTAAGTCTAGCAATATCAAATTTGTTACATAATAATTATTAATAACTTACCTCCTTTAATAACTCCATTAGTACTGATAGCAGACATAGATAGCGCCGTTATCGTAGTCACTACAGATGTCGTCAATATAAGAAGTATTGCTTGACCTGTGAAAATAAATAAATATATTATTGCAAAAACTAAGTACTAAAACTATACAAATACTTTTAATTATGTATGACACATTAACCTTCATTTTTTGCATGAGTTCAATGAAACGAACACATGAATTACTAATGAATTAGCTATTTGTTAACACATATTGTTATTTCATTAAAACTCCCAGACTATACTTTATTTCGTTTCTATTAAACGTTAAAATGATGTTTGGTAATCTTTCCTTTTGGGAAATGGACACTACACCTTGATCATTTCCACAAATGTATTTGCTAAACTGTAGAGATATTTATATTTTATGCCCTACTCAAATGTCTGTTCATCACACACTTTTTAATTATGAATAGACAGTTCAAATAGACAGTATCTCATTTGAAATTAGAATTGGTTACGTGTTCCTTCATACCTTCTTTGTTCCTATAATCCTCTACAAGGTGTCTCTGCCTCTACCCTGTTCCTTTATACCTTCGCAATTATGTACTTCAAATGAACTTCTACCATAAGAAACAAACACTCACCAATCCCCGCCTGCCCCACGACCCAAGACAACCGCAGAAAAAGCATCACCCCCCATATATTGAGCAGACATCTCATCAGCACGCCCTTGATCCAACCAAACTTGACGTTGGGCGACGGCGGCGCCATCACACCCATGTCCTTCTCCAGGGTCTGGCCTGGCTGGAAATATACAGCCGTCAACAAGGGCTTGCCAGAAATACTATCTGTATAGTATCTCTGGCAAGCCCTTATCACTACTTTATGACCGACCCTGTGGTGTCCCATAAAGTAGTGATATACTGAAGTTGAGAGGTAGACCTAGAGGGCTATCCAAATATATGGACGAATTAACCCGGAAATACACCCTTTATACCAGGTATACCTGGTGTACCAGTTCAAAATTTCTTTGAAAAGGACCGATTATGAGACTCCAAATGTCCTTAATGGTCAAGTTTTATTAAGGTATTGTTTTTATGTCGAAAAGTTTTAATAAAAATTATTGGAATTGCAAGGAAACGGGACATATTTTGTCCCATCATCATCTGCCCATTATGTTCCCACTGCTGAGACACAGGCCTCCCGTAAGGGATCAGGCCGTAAGCCACAAATGCTGGCCAAATGCGGGTTGGCAGATGGGACATTTGTTCCGCTTCCATGCAATTCTTTTATTTATTTTGGAGAGATAACATAAGTATAATTAGTGTTACTTTGTAAGTTAGGCGAGCAAAGTTGGTTAGCTGGATAACTTACGTAGGCTGGAATTAGGCATAAAAACAACCCGAATCCAAGTCTGACCATGTTATTATAATAGCTACCTAGACAATAATGATACTATTTTTATTATAATCCACATTATCAACTTAAGTAGTACATCCTTTTTTAACGTCTTTATTTAGACTTCTCTTATTACAAACATCTTATTCAATGCTATTTTTAAAATAACTCCAAGAGATAGGAAGTAGCCTATAAACCAGCTCCGTATCTTTGCACTTGGCCAATTTAATGTCTGACTTTCAATCTTCTTTAAAAGCTAACACATATTTTATTTTCAGCTCTTCAGTTCTAAAAATATGTTTAACGAGCATATTTTTTTACTGTAAGAATTTTGAGCTTATTAATATCCACCATCCAGATCAATATATTTAGTTAATTTTAGCCGAAGATGCAGATTTACAAAGAAATAGCGTTCATTTACAATTCATCCAATTTTATGCAGTTCTCTGCGGATCAATATCGAAACCGCATTAACTAGATTACTACAGATCCAATTAATTATTATTACTTATTTCTTCGCAGTGATTACTGCAAGTATCGAATACGTATGTCGAATAAAATGAATTCTAAGAATACAGTAACGAGAAAAAATTCTCGGAATCGATGCAATTTTTTATAGTCCCGCATCTTTTTATCATCTATTAAAAATGTCTGAACACTTCAAATTCATAGAGAATAATGCACGCATTAGAATGATAATTTGATTGAGCCTGACGCGAATAGAGTAGATAGATATCTAGGAGAGTTGTTTTAGAGTAAATAGTCTTCTTCAATAGAAGGATTTTAGGATAATAATTATTTATTTAAGGTTTAGTATTCCAGCATACTCTGACTCACAAATCATAGAGCCATGGCCATAAAAATGTTAATATGCATTAATTGTCTCATCAAGGAATGCACTTCAAACTATAGGGCGACCTGTGACCAGGTTAATTAGAAAAATTGACTTAGTTATATCTACTGCAGTGGGACGATACTGCGCAATAATTTGCTCATCAGATTTTCTCTAATTGGGAGGTAAACTTGAACTGTGGGGCTTCTTTTTCTGCACTCCGCGAGTATATGTTCGCAGTAACGGATTGAGGTAATTGAAACTAATAAAAGAATAAGTAAACTGTCCGGTTAGCTGGTTGAGTGCCTGATTTATCACAGACACGGACAGCTTATCTGTTGAATTTCTCAAAAAAACCTAGAAGCATGAAAATCTGCAGACTCCTACCAAAAGAAAATCATTCATTGATCTTTTCGAAAAAAATTTACTATTTTTAATACTACATCGTGCCTAGCGGCCAGCCATTACATCTTCAGTATCTAAAACATATTAACGTTGATAATCCTACTGAAAAAGTATAGGCCTAACAATCTATGCGACTCTTCTTCTTTTCTACCTACATCTACTGATTGTACTACCGTTCGCGTTAGCGTACCTGCAATTGTGCCTAATTGATGATCATCGATTAATTACGACATTGATATAACAAGACGCCGACTGACGCTCGGTTAACCTGAGGTCGTTGGATTGACCTCTAAACAACTAGGGCAGTATTAATCTCTAATTGGGCGATGGAAATGTGATCATGATTTCATATTAACTCGATTAATAACTTAATTGACACTTGATGCAGGCGTTCAATTATGGATATGAATTATTTCTCCTTAAAGATTGGATAGATAGACGAATACGATAGATACATGTGACGAGAAATCTGAAATCTTCGACCATCAAAATTCGGTAAAGGATGACAAAATGAAGTTAAAATAAAAAATAAACGCACACTATTTAAATTACGAACATTTGTAAAATTATAAACAAATTAATTGCATAAGCAAATTAATTCTAAAACAAAATACCCCAAGACGCAAGCACACGCGTAACTACCCTTCACCTTGACTTCCGATAACCCAGTTAGCGAAGCCGCACATCTAAACAATCTTATCGCTCCGGTGCATATAATTGAATCATTGTAATGCTGGAAATTTATTGGATTAATTAAATTATACACGTGACTTGCTCGTACTGGCAACCGGATTTTAACTGGCTTTCGTAGACTATGTTTAAGGTGACATTCTTAATAGAAGTAGTGGTTGATTTGATTATAGCAAGCTGTGTAGTGTGTAGGCTTGTGCTAAATTAGTCACGGATTGTAATGTCTTAAACATTACTACTTATTAATAGAGGCGGTTGTACTAGCAAAAACTATGTAGGCTTGCGCAAAATTTGGAGACGGATTTTCTTATTATAATTTATATGTGTTTAGATTAAACAATATTGCGAAATAGCATTTCTTTCTTGTACTTATATTCGTTCATAAAAAATCGTGACGTTCCAAAATTGGAATAGACCACTATTAAACTAAATATATAACTTTAACGTACTAAGTACTTATCAAATTCAAATTTAAATTTGCTAATATTGCAAATAGAGTACAAACAGTTCCTAACAATCTATGACAATATTAGTGTATTAGCTAGTTCAATGAAGAAACGAATCTTCAATGGCGGCCAAAGCTGACTTTGACAGATGGTAGGATCAGCAAAAAAGAAAATAAAAATAACGTAAATTGATAATTATTTTATTTATTATTTTGTTAATTATTTTAATTTGTTTGTTGATAAACTGTTTTGTTATGATATTTGTGTATTTATATGAACTATCAAATGACATATACAGAACGCAACAAAATCTCCATTAATACTCGTAGTCTCGTAATTAGCCCATAAACTGAACAACTTTCCCCAAAGAATATAATATTATTAAAGAAAATATTATTTACTATAGCAAATACATAATTGTCATTCTAAATATAAATGGCGAAAATGTTACAAACAAAAAAAAAATTAGGCTCGCCGGTACAATAATTACCCACGATTTGAAACTTGGTGATATTACTGTGAAAAGTTCATATTATTTCTTGTCCATATCTTTTTTTTACAATTTCAAGGCAATTCTCAAAACTTTAAACTCCAATATCTCAGAAACTAAGTGACTCCTCACCCCCCCCCCTTTGGAGGAGGGATTCTCACCACTACCCTCTCCCCTCCCCCCCACAAAAACCTTAAATTCGAGGGTTGTATTTGTACACTTCTACCAAAAATTATAACAGGGAAAATTAAATACATTTTACTTTACCCTATTTTTTTTGCATACCTTACGGCCGTGTGTGAGCGAGAGGGAATGATAAGCGCCGCCATTGAAGATTCGTTTCTTTAAAGAACTGACTAATATCTGAGATTACGATAGCACAGATAATAGCATTATAACTAGAACAACTGTTAAGTATATTTGTTATTCATTACTTAACACAAAGTGAAACAAATTGTTTAAATTCTAGTAATGGTCTATATTTACTGTACAATATACAGCCTTGTAAAGTGTACATAAACGCATTTTTCACGGTATTTTTACGCATACCATATTTCCTACGATTGTCGCCAAAATTTTCAATAAAAGTAATTACTATTATAACTATATATATACTATTATAACATATTAAAGCCGATGCATAATTATTTATTCTTATATCGAACTGATCAGACTGAATTACATTTTTCGTAAGTTAAACAGAAAACAAGTCTCTGTAAAACCTGCCAACGCTAAATAAGTGTAGTAGCTAATGTGTCTTCAAGAGATATTCATTTCCAAACCTACGATTAAACTGGTACCTATATATACATCGTAAAAGGCTTTTAAATTCTGTAATTAATGACAATAACAAGTACATATTATTGATTCAGGTGTTCTAAACACCTAAACGTTTACACTTC
The DNA here is from genome assembly GCA_907164685.1 of Colias eurytheme. Taxonomy (NCBI): domain Eukaryota; kingdom Metazoa; phylum Arthropoda; class Insecta; order Lepidoptera; family Pieridae; genus Colias; species Colias eurytheme. Next base: position 6,525 of record CAJQZN010036113.1, on the reverse strand, counting down.
TCAATAGGTGCATGTTTTAACTGAACTAAAACAACACATGGAACAAGAACTTGTTTATATTTCGATCTATGAACTGCAAGTCCGTTGCAAATTAAGTGTATCATAGTGATCATAGACGATAGACCAGACCACTCTACTATAGATATTATATATGTATTTATATTATCTGTGACTCTTACCAGACCAGAGTTTAAAATATTTTTGAAAGATTAAAGTAAATATTTGCTACAGGTGCTAATATTAGCCATAAAATTGTTAACTAAAAAGTTACGCTTGAAATATTCCAAATTAATGTGGTTTTATAATCTCAACTTTTTGAATATCAAACGCCTTAAAGGCCAGTCAAAGTTTATTTTCAGACTGATTATATTCTGTACTAGCTGCACTTCGCGGTTTCACCCGCGTAGCTCCGTTCCTGTTGGTTTTAGCGTAATGATATATAGCCGATAGCCTTCCTCGATAAATGGGCTATCTAACACCGAAAGAATTTTTTCAAATCGGACCAGTATAAGTTCCTGAGATTAGCGCATTCAAACAAACAAACTCTTCAGCTTTATAATATTAGTATAGATTGTAAACAATTTCGTAAAACAAGTAAGAACACTGAGCCATACCTGTAACAAGTTTACCTTCTACTCTACATTCGTAACTAACAAATTGCATCGTAAATAGGTATAACAAAATTTAAAACCAACTCCTGTATAAACCTATATTATTACAAATAGTCCCAGCAGATGTTATTCTGTCTTACAATCACTTAGACTTTAGAGGTATAAAAAATAGATATTAGCCGATTCTTAGATCTACCCAGCAGCCACATAAAATTTCATGTGACTCGGTCCAGCCATTTTTAAGGTGTATGATAACTAACATTGTGACACGAGAATTTTGTACAGATAGATATGACCAAATTGAAGTGACCCTGACCTTCCTAGACAGCGAAGCATTGTGGAGCTCATCCAATGTTGGTCGTGGTGCAGCGTGCAGCGATAACACATTTCTGTAGTTGTCCAAACGGGGAAGAGCTTCTCGTGTGAAATGCCTGTGAATATAATTAATTGGTAATATTGAGGTAATAGTATAATAGGTAGTGGAATAATGATAAAAAAACTATGTAGAGTTAGATGTTTATTCAGAACATCCATCTTGCTGGTTATATTGGACTATATTTGTTAGAAATATTTGATAAATTTATATAGGTATAATAATAAAAAATAATTATTTGAATGCACATCGTGGGCACCACGCAAGCTGTCATCCTTTAGACAATAAAGTTTAGTCTATTTCATCAAAATTCAAGGACCACTAAACAAATCGTGAGTTCACATAGCACGATATATTGACCTGACATGACTGTGATAATTGTATCGTATTTCGGGTAAAACTTTAGTAGCATCTATTTTATTCGTGACCACCTTATCTGCCCATTTTATAAAGTTGAGGGTTACTCAATCTCACGAAATCATGGCATGTATATTCACTCATCTATCAGCCAGCAATACTAAACGTCGCTGTTTGAATGAACGAGATTATTTAATATTCCGAAATATGGGCTGGTACCTAGACCGCAAAACTTTTCCACCCATTCATTCAAAACACTTGAATATAAGTAACAATTGAGAAAAATATTTATCAACACATCATAATTTCTTCACGACATCTATTATCACGTTCATAAATAACAAATTTTGTTAGAATGACGTAGATTAAGTACCTATAAAAGTATGTCATCGAAAGCACATGGTACTCATACATTATGTATTTGATCACAGTTCCCATTAGGCGGGTCTACACAGAGCGAGCAGCCTCGCGAAGCAATTGCTGCAATAGCGGCTCGATCAGTGTGGACGTGACTCGGCCGAAGAAAATGTGGACACACGTTTTTTTCCTCGACCGTGCCATGTGCACTTATACAGAGCTATGTATAATATTAATATAGCGGATATTTCTTATTGTTCCTATTTTTATTTATTTTGTCTGTTGCAATTTATTTTGTTTTTTTTTTCTGTCTGTTGGATGAATGTTTTTCTTTCTTTCAATTGCTTCGCGATGCTGCTCGCTCTGTGTGGACCCGCTTATTCAATTATGTCGTCACACACGTGTACGAATATAATTGATAACTTCAATGCTAACGATTAATTAATTATTATTTAACAAATGACAAAACATCGTCATACTTTTTTTAATTTAAATCATTGTTAGAGATCAAAGTTGTTCTATTGATGAGTAGATAAGATTGATCACTTCTTGTGAGATATACGTAAATATTTTTTGTAATACAATATTGATATACAGGGTGTAATCGTTAAGTGTGCACAAGCGATTATTCCGTAACTATTGCAGATATCAAAAAACTTTAAACTGATATCGAAAGTACTTAACCTAATGAGTAAAATGGCCATAATAAATTTTTAAAAATAAAACGAGAAATAACCAAAAATGTTACATTAAACGCTCCCATACAATTTATTTCCCATACATTTTGTATTCATAGTAGATTTTCGAAGTGACGTCCTTATTGTGCAATACAATGAGGAGGTCTATTTACAGTTTCTAAATGAACTTCCCTCCAAATTTGCGAAGTAATTAAAGCAGAAAACCAAAAAAAACAAAAAAAAGCTAAAATCTTTCATATTAAATGTATAGGTTGATCCAAAAGTAATGATAATTGGGTATTTCCTGTGCACATAAAAATATAAAATAAATGTTTTATGCTTGCTCATGTAATCACTAAGTTATCACAAAAAAATTATATCTACAGGCCACGTTTCCAAGTATTAACAATAATTTTAATGTGAACAGTGCGAGCCAGAATGTTTCCCGACGAAAAGAAGAAACAACGATTCGACATTTAGAGGGTGAATTTCTAAATTTTTAATGAGATCAGGATAATTTTTTGTCACGATTTGTGACCATGGGCGTTACCTGGGTTCACCATGTTTATGCTGAAACCAAGAAACAATCAATGGCCTGGATGCGAGCTTCCAAAGTGACGGTGAAGATTTTCAAAGTGAAAATTAGTGGGATAGATTAAAGCCGTAGTTTTTTGGGACGCTGAAGAAATGTGGAATATTTTAAGAAGGAAGCCACTACTACACAGGGCTCTTACTACACAGACCAAATTAAAAGATTGCGGGTAGGTTAGTAAGAAAAAGAGACATGGCAAACTTCGGTCTTGAATGTTGGTTCACCAAGACAACGCACCAGATCACAAAGCGTCAGTTGCGATGGCTGCCAATCAAAAATCGGCATTGAAAATGCTTGAACACCCACCCTGTTTGTAAGATCTCCTAGTTAATTCTATCTCTTACCTTGGCACAAGAAACACCGTCGATACAAGAAATTTTAAGACGACAGCGAAGTGATGGCCGATTTTGAGGGGTTTTTGTAGTCAAAGTTTTTTTTTTCTAAGTTAAGGAAAAAAAATATCGAAGTATATTATCTAGTTAGAAGACTATCTAGAGAAATACATAATTATTTTAACTGTAATGTTAACCTTGTTTAATATTGATTATCATTACTTTTGGATCAACCCATGTACATGGGATATTCATATCTCATACTAAATGTATGGGAGGGTTTAAAGTTAATTTTTTAGATATTTCTCGTATTATTTTTTAAAATGTATTATGGCCATTTTACTCATTAGGTTAAGTACTTTCGATATCAGTTTAAAGCTTTTTGATATCTGTAATAGTTACGGAATAATCGCCTGTGCACACTTAACGATTACACCCTGTATACATATTAACTTATGAAAATTAACATTCGATATCACAATCTAATGGCAGAAACAAATCTAAGTCATTATTTTTTGTTGTCAAATAAAGAATTTATTATTATTATTATTAATTGTATCTCAATTCCATAATACTCGGGTACCATCATAAGGAAGGTACCCGGTCCTTTGGAAGGCATACGTGGGGACACGGATCCAACACGCAGAGGCCCTTTCGAGAACTTTACTGTGTTGTGGGACACCAGCCGCAGCCTGCCCATGACTGCACTATAGAGATACAGCCCTGGGCAGTCCGCGGCCGATGTAGGACTATTGCAAGATAAGGGAAAAAAAATAAACTGGGCTATGGAATGGGATGTTAATGGACCGGAATTAAGGACTATGGAAGACTATGGCACCTGCCTTTCTACTAAGATATAGCAAAAAATTGTTGGCAGGTGGTGACTCGCCCTCTCACTGTATGGGCCCCCGAAATAAGTCGCTGCAATAGTGCGACAAGGGGGCAACATATTGTGAGCAGCTAAGGGTGGAGAGGCGTCCCTGGACTTTAAACTACGATCACGCGCTCCCTGAGGGTCCAGCATCACGTGCCCACTCGCCACTTACGCTTCGCATCCACCCTTCGAGCTAAAAGCTCTCGCGACTCCACTCTGGCCGGCCGGTTAAGGCAAGCCAGAGGTGGGGGTCCTGTCCTCGTCAGGCTTCACTCCGACCTGCCGGTGAAGGCAAGCCGGAGATGAAGACAGGGGCCTCCCCCGGGAGCACTCGGTTCCCGCGGGGTCGCTACTCCCCGATACCCCGCCACTAGGTGTCCTGCGGGTTGACTGATTGCACGGGTGGAATATCTATTGTCACATAGACAATTATTATTATTATTAATTTTCCACGTTAACGGTTTACTACTTCTATGGTAATCTTTGCAATTTGTAGGTATTATGCATAATTAAAAGGCGGGAACAAGCTAACAATTACTTGGATTTAGCGCCCTAAATTATAATGCCCTAAATATATACTTTTCCGATTGCGTAAAAAAACACGTCGTCAAATAATGTAACTTACCTGAAACTTTTTCCATATTTAGTATCAGTAGTTGTGAGAGGATCGTCGCTGTCCATACCAGATCCGTCAGATTCAGAACCCTCCTCTTGTTTTGCCTCCATCTAAACAAAAATACCAAAGTTAATATTATATCTTAACAATTTCGTGATTCAAATCCAAAAAAATGGGTGGTCATAAAAGCGTGAAAAAATTTAACAACAGTTTTGAATTTTGAGTAACCTTCAAAACAATAGGTCAATAACTTTATTGCAACTTTACATAACTTGTTTTCGCCCCGCAGTTTTTACCCGCAGTTTTCCATTGAACAGCCTACATCACTCGTAATGTACCTTGTAGAGTGGAATATTTTTAAATCGGTATGGTTTTAATTTCAACAAACACAAAGTAACAAAAATGCCAGTCAAATCTAATCCCTTTATGCTTAGTTAAGATAGTAATAATGACGAGAATTACAAATGTTAATTTAGTTCAATTAATGTCGCCCTGACTTTTGCCAAATCGAAACACATTTCAACTCAAATAAGGGTGTCCACGTGTTTATTACTATTTTCAGAATCACGTAGACAGCAAATTCGGAAAATAGCTATTGGTTTAGAAGAAATGAATAAATTATTCAGATATTTTTAATATTATTAGCGATGTGACATCTGCGACTTTTCTTTTATAAATGGCAATGTATTCCCATTGGAAGCGAATTCTCAGGGGTGTTAGTATTCAAAAAAATTGCGACGTAAAAAAGATTGCATCTATTATTCCAGCTGCATTATTATTTGCAGAAATAATATTCCTGTATATACGTATACCAATTATGTTTATATCTATACTTCAGGGTTCAAGTTCACAGAATCGGCGCCCAGTTTCATGCGAAACAAGATAATAAAGTGTATATATATGTATATAGTTAGATAGTGTTCCCAGAACAAATCAGACCAAGGCCGTAACATAACCCAAATCCACATCTGGTCATTGAACTAATATTTGAGGTCACCGTTCACTAAAGATGTACCAATACATAATATATGCTCTTACAGAAATACTGCAAATGTTATAATATTTCGTCAGTAACACTCCCAGAGATAATAATAGCCCAGGAGACTGCCCTTGAAGGTATTTCTATAATGAACACAGGTATAGCCGGCTGGCGTCGTATTACCAGTTTTTGTATCATTTTATTCGTATTGTAAACATCAATAGCTTCGGCTCCACTTCCAGTTTGCGAAAGATCAGTACCGAGATAATAATAGTGCTACTATAAAAAGAACCGCAACGAAAGATATCCCCATGAGTATAACATGCCCAAACAATTGAAAGGTGGCTTGTTGCTTTTACCGCATCTGCCCAATTACTTACCTGTCCATATACTTATGTTACAGAAATCATACAAGAACGACACCTTTTAGCGTTAGGGGAAACGGCCATTATCGGCAGGTGTGTTTACAGAGCATGAAAAAAAAATTGTTTAGTGCGTAAAAAATATCCGTTATTGAGATCTAATAATATAAGCTATGTCATATGTTCTGAAAGTTTATAGTGTAGTCTCTGGGCATACATTAATGGGATGCTGGGTTTACAATAACTCCATTGATAAGAGGTCTATTAAATAAATGTTACATGGACCTATTTTTCATAATTTATTTATTTATTTATTTATTTATTTATTTATTTAACACTTTATTGTGCAAAAAAAAACAAAATATACATAAAGGTTACAAAAAATAAGATTAGAA